>WUAW01012586.1:0-15564 GCA_017165845.1 Thaumetopoea pityocampa | reverse complement strand
AAACAGAAAAAGTTGATTATACGAAAATAACAAACAGATGTTAACACCGTTTTTCTTTTATCGTCTTAAGATCAAAACTATCTGGCGAATACCAACAAACTTAACAACATATACATCGCTGAACTTACATACAAGCGGCAGGCTATCCAAAATTAAATGTCCATTGGGAAAACAAACTTTGTTCCGTAGACCCAAAGACTAATACGGCATCCTGTCAAAACTATATTATTAACTATTCATACAACATAAGTTCGCTAGACGAATTAGCAAGCTTTCCTCAATCCTATATGCGTAAACAGCAATTTCGTCCAGTAATTTGTGGTATGCATTAGAGACGCCTTATCTTAACCGGTATTCCGGAATGAACCGGGGCTCGGGAGCGTGCTTTCTCCGAGACAAACAAGCGGAGACATAAATCAACGTCAGCACACCAAGTTTATCGCGCCTCTGAGCTTCGCCCCACAACGTGGACCATCCTTTAATGTGTTTGTTCTGCTGTGGAAAAACTTCCCCTCGGAACTTCTATGTAGATAACGTTCGCTCCAACTTCTCGTTCTTAAACGTTAATAAAGTTCAGCCAGTCTGTTCGAGCATCTAACGAGTTGATAACTTTGTGTATACCATTGATTATATATTGAATTTTGTGTCATAAAGTAGTGCCATTTAGATAAACCAAATTTGACATCTGTCAGTTAGAAAGGTTTATTAGTCAAAAGTAAATCGTAAAATTGTCTTCGTTTTCATTATTAAAATAATACATTTAGTAGCTGATAAAAGTTGTCGTTAAACGGAGAAGGAAAACTTCGTGAGGAAACCTGGCATGCCCGCATGGGTGTGTGAAGTCTACCAACCCGCACTAGGCCAGCATGGTAGACTACGGCCTAATCCCCCTCCTGATCAGGGGAGGTCCGTGCCCCTGTAGTGAGGACTGGGAATGATGATGATGAAAAGTTGTCCAATTGTGCTGTTCTAACTTTGAAAAAATTAACAATATCGTGTGGCCACCATTGTAAGATTATAGTAATAGTACAAATGTGGCCTATTAAAATGTACTACTATAGCATAAACTATTAAATATAGGTTATATTTACAATGCAGTATTATATAAAGTACATTAGGTGTGTGGTGGTGCCAGACACGGTTTACGACTGAAAGGTCGCAGATTCGATCACGGTGCCGTACTAGNGGTTCTAACTTTGAAAAAATTAACAATATCGTGTGGCTACCATTGTAAGATTATAGTAATAGTACAAATGTGGCCTATTAAAATGTACTACTATAGCATAAACTATTAAATATAGGTTATATTTACAATGCAGTATTATATAAAGTACGTTAGGTGTGTGGTGGTGCCAGACACGGTTTACGACTGAAAGGTCGCAGATTCGATCACGGTGCCGTACTAGTGAGTTATTTCTAATTCATGCACGGTCTACGTTGTGGACATCAATGTAATTAACGGTAAAGGAAAACTTCGTGAGGAAACCTGCGTGCCCATATGGGTGTGTGAAGTACCAACCTGCACTAGACCAGCGTGGTAGATTACGTCCTAATTCCCCTCCTGATCAGGGCAGATCCGTCCCCCTGTAGTGGGAACGAATATGGACTGAGGATGGATGGATGGATGGATGTTTTAATCTGATGTCTTGGGTTTCTTCGGTTTCTTAGAGAGTGTACGGGCATCGTGCTAAGTGCAAACTTATAGAACAGATGAATATTATGGAGCTAGTCTAATTTCGGGCTAGTTTTAGTTCTAATTTGTCTTGATCTAATTGTAAAAATTTGTGGACAGTGCGACTTATAATTAATATTTATTTTTTGTAGTGAGGTGAGGTTTTATATATCTAGAGAGACCACGTTTGAAGTTACTATAAAGTTGAGTCAACAATTACGACTTGTAAAGAATCCACCAATCCGACGAGTCCAATCATGTACTATGATACACAACACCTAATAAAATTTAAACAATTTTCATAAAGACCTAAGAAAAGGTCCTTAGGTATTAGAGACCAAGAGGCTATTAGAGACGAGGGTGTGTAACGTGTATATTTTGTAAATTCTTAGCGTAATACTCCCTTGAAATGCGACATCCGACTCCTTGATATTTCTCACCACAAATTAAACCTTGTTGTCGTGTTGTGAATATTATGATTGGAATCATAATATTCACAACACGACAACAAGGTTTAATTCGTATATTTTAAGTCAAACCTGGAGGTTTGACTAAAAATATATTTTATTTAAGGAGTACTGTGTTGCCAGATGTAAATTTTATAAAACTTTTGTACAATATAATGTTGGGTTGCCAACAATTGGACAAGCTACCTTACCCTCAAACTACCACTCAATAGCAATACTCTGAGCGGTGCTCCGTTCTGGATAAATGGTAAGTTACGTCCTCGCAGTCACAGGCACTAAAGGCATAACTTTTCATTCCTCAGGAATAGCAACGCATCAATGTTAAGTTGGAAATAGAGGTATATCGACCTGCCTCAAAATTTTCCTAGATGACTATGGCTGATAATAGCCACTAACCGGTGACTAGTAGCGATGTTGATGAAAATGTAAATTATCACGTCCTGATATCACCAATTATAGGTTAGATTGTGGCACGGGTGGCAATATCTGAAAAGGGGAGATCTTAACATTGTCATTATTAAGTAGCTATTATCGATATATTATATACTCAGCAAAATATGGCCCCACATCTTTTTTGCGGGAAGTTATCGCATTCTAATAATAATATGAACATCTGCTCTTACGAAACTTATTACAGCGACATTGCTTCGTTTATCGCCTGTCAGAACAAGTCGAATCGATGTTACATATTTAAAGCAAATTACGGCGCATCGCGTGTCTCCTTCCGCATAGTTCCACTATGTAATTCAACAGCATGGAAAGTTGAAAGATGGATATCAGAAGCAATAAACACCAATTAGAATACTGTTAACAGACGCTTTTAATGACTGCGTACTGTTTTATTATCTTCGAATTGTTTGTCGATAATATTAAATTATAAGTTAAACTCAAATTAGGACTGGTAAATATTCTAGAACGTTTAAAACAATCAAATCAAAGTAGTCCTTGAGAATGACGGTAGCATGTTTGATTTATGCTATCGTAAGCACGTCAAAGTATTGAAGTGCTGAAGGGAGTACTAAAGCACTAGGAAATTATCGAAAGAGCATTGGTAGGTAGTTCACAGTTAATAAAAGCAATGATCGATGAACTCCACTGCAAATTTTTTTCAGAAGGAATCTGACATGCTCCGCAAGTCGCAAGTGTGACTGACTAATGTTGTTGTATGCAAGACCGACGCGAGACTCACTCAGTCTTGATCTTGCACCAGTTAATCAAGTTTTAGTATGATTATTGTTCTACCTATCGAAATAGGTTTTTTGTTATCAAGTGACAAAGTAGAACTGTTCAGTATTTATATAGAACTAGCTAAAACCTTCGGCTTGATGGTGATGATAATGATTCATAGCCTATCTCGATTATCGGTATAGTATCTTATCTTGCATGCGAGACCAAGACTGTTTTTAAGGCAACACTAACCGTGACTTGCAGTAATCCTATGGAGAACTATCGCCCCATATAAAAAGTAACTAATACATATTTATATATTATAAATATCAGCTGTTATGGACAGGGTCTTTTTATGGATTTATAAGTATAGTAATATTTACTTATAGTATATAATTAAATCCGGATATATAGTTATATAATTTATTTTATGCCATTGTATTTTCTTCGACAAATTTTGTTTCCTCATCTTAATACCTCTTTTGGACCATGTTTCAGTTATATAGTTAAAGAGCTCCGATTACTTAAGCGATTGCGTTGCTGTGGATGATTTAGGTAACGAGATAGTAAACATAGTCCATACGGCGGGGTCAAAATATTTTAAGAATAACTTTACTAAAAGAACCAAAAGATTCCCGCGCCAAATTTTGAATCTTATGAACGACAAGATGAAACTCCAGTCTTCAGTGGGTGCTTCTCGATACGATATCAAAATCTATCAAACATGAAACTAGGCGTGTTAAATTTGATCATATTAAAGAATCCATTGAGCATAACAAAGGCTCTTAAAGTGTTCGATATGTCTATTGGTCCAAGCCTTCTGACGAGATTGAAAACAGATACCGGCAGGATTAAATGTTCCAAGGCTAAAATTCTTGGTATGGTTAAGTTTTTACGAACAGATCTATACAATTACCTATTGCTAGTTTGGGCCAAGTCTGAATTGTAAATCTGCACAACAGTAGGTACCTAACTTACAAAATCGATGGACGTTGAGGTCCTAAAAAGTGTTAAAGCGGCAACCCCAAACTAGAAAACGTGGTGTAGGTCGACTTTGGACTAGGTAGTGTGTTAACCTTATTAACGTCTGGAGTAATCGGTGAATGTACATCATCAGCTTATTGGAGTCCACGGCTAGATATGGGCCTCTTCCATAAAGGAAGGAATTTGCTGTAATCTCATCGCTTTGCAAGAAGTTGGAGGTCGCAGTGGAAGTTGATTAAATTACAAAGTAAGGTTGCTGACCATTATCCTGGTGCATATCTGAGCTGGTATTTACTGTACCTTCGGAATAAGATGGAGTAACGCTATTATTATGCCGGCGCCAAACATTCACACATGTCGGGCTAATATAAAACTTAAAAAATTTTGAATAAGATGTTTATCATTCATAAACACGCTGCATGTGGATGCATCATAGTAATATCTGTACCAGAGCATTAAGATCAACTATTGGACATAGGCCACCTCCATAAAAGGTAGGATTCGCCATATTTTCCACACACGGCAGACGTTTTGGTGATCGCACTAGATGTTTGTTAAAAAGCTGGTTCACACTGCTACCTTAATCTATCTGCTAGTGTCTTCCAAGCTAGTTCTCTCTTTATCTACTGAAAATGAAAGGTTGACCTCATTTTTTTGCTAGCAACACTTTCATAATAGAATTACTATTTTTCGAAAAAATATTTACGAGTTTAACACGACTATTGTCAGTTTCGTGTCTCATTTCATTATATGAATAAAATTTGATAAACTATCGATATTGTTAATTTCTTTACCTTATATATTTGTGCCTGCACAATATTAAGTCAAATTATGACCACTGATTGATTCACATAGACACTAGACATAGACATAGTTAATAAGACATAGTTAATAAGGACATATAGACATAGTTAATAAGGTCACTACAAAATTACAATTTTTAAATATGACCCACAAAAAAGCCATCAAAGCTTTTAACCTCGGATATGAAAAAAAAAACGCTGATTTTAAGTAAATTAAGTCTCCTTTGAGCTGCTGTAAGTCAATTAAGGAAAATGGATTAGTCAGACGTTCGTCAGCTGGCGAAGTATGATCCCCGTGATTTAATGCATTATCGTAATCTTTTTGACCCAAAAATGTTGATAGCGGCCCCACATTGTTAATACGAATTAATGTTTTACCCCTTGCATTAAACCTAAAGTATCTCTATGACAGAAATATCAACATACATATTTGCTAACGGCACTTTGCCTAATGGCACACGTTGTAGCTTTTACTAGGGTTGTAAATTTTTAACTTGCGTATTATAATATTCTATTAAATTGTAAAAGCTAAGAGTATTTTATATGCGGATTCTGTTGGGGTGGAGTTTATTGTGATTATATTTGTGTTTACACATTCATACCTCTATACGTAATTAGAAGTAACAGTTGGTACATCAACTACTTGCCTCCGAAACTTGTATTTCTTAGTTTAAATGCTTACCTACTATATTTGAATGCATACGCAATAGGAAAACCTATCTGATACGCTCAGGTCCATAAACTAGGTATGTACTGGACATAATGTATGATGACAGACATATGTATAATGAAATAGGATTGTAATGACTCTGTATTAATTATTATATTATTATTATTATATTATAATCGATAGTTTATAGTGAATAGAATAGAATAGAATTTATTCAACAAAATAAGTATGGTTACAAGTTCACACAAGTAATTAACTTACACAACTATTTGTTCTTAAATGTTGTAAAGTTATTTAACAAGTTAACAAAATAAAAATTTATTCTTAATATAGGTAATAATACAACAGAGCAAATACTCATAACTTAGGAGTAACAATGTTGTACACATCGGACTGAAGTTGACTTCCTACCCGCCGTATTAGTTTTATACTGTATCACAGTCGGGTGAATAGTGGTTAGGAAATTCATACAAGATATAGAGATAGTTAATTCAGTATTTTCGTGAAATTAATAATATAAACGTGTATAAGATGAAACGAAACAGAAACTGAATTAATTGAAACCGACTTCAAAAAAGGAAGAGGTTCTCAATTCGGTTGCATATTTTTTTTTTGATTGTTACTTACTTACTACTTCGTCATCTATAAACCAATTTTAAAAATTCTTTTTTTTTTTGTTTAAAAGGGGACACTTACAAGTGGGTTCCGTTTTATTTTTATGGGCTTTGGACCTTGGATTCTGAAGATGTAGTTGAAAACTTCCTGAAAATCGAATAGAAAAATGTTTAGTGATTGAGATATTGATAGGTATATCGATTATGACAATCCAAGACTAGGTAGGTACTTCTTACCGAACTCCTTAACGACAAAGAGCACGAATGCGGAAAGTAGACGTTGGGTTTAATATAATTGTTATGAGATGCACTGTGGCTCAGAAAGTGGGCACGTTGCTCCCCCGTGTCTTTGGATAGACGCTCATGAATTTGCCTTGGATGTGGATTTCCTAGTTTGAGATAGGTGTTTTCCCCCTTTCTACGCTCGTCTTATTTAAACAGTGCTTCCTCATATAGACATTTATTAGGTCTACTCATATCGTATTTGATAAACGAGAAATAATTTTTTAACAAAAAATTTTTTGATTACCCCTATTCAACAATTTATGTACTTTCATGCGACAATCGGAAAAAAAAAAATCTTCAATTATGATCTTCTTAAACAGATACGTAAGAAATACCGAAGATATAAAACTGTGAAACGCACGTTTTAATTAAGTTCTAACGTGTTTTTGGTGTACGGAGGCCCATTTAGCACTGCAATATAATGTACGGCTGATTTTTTTCCGATAGCTAACTGTAAGCTTAAAACATATGTTAATAAAAAATTCTTCGACTCTGTATTTACCCGATCAAGCAATCACTCTACGGCGAATAAGGTAAATATATCTACCTATTTGTTTGTTTGAGTTAAACGTCTCTATGTATGTATTCTTTGTTTTACTACAAATAGTAACTTTTTGTTAAGAGCACTACGATTTTATACATAACAAATAAGAAATTCCAATAAAAAAAGCAATCGTATATAAATAATTAATATTAATATTTTCAAATTCTATGACGCAGAAATCCAATCAGTAAAGCATTAGCGTGCCCGTAAATTTTGCACAACATAAAATCTCAATTATTTCATAAAAATTGTATCCAAAATAAAAAAAAAAACGCCAACAAACATATGACCATTCCATCCCTAGTGAACATTATTTTTTTATATTAACTTGGCTGATAAGTTATATCTATCTATTATAAAATACTAGATATTATAAAATTGTTAAATGTCAAATTTTCAAAAATGAAATACATTTAAAAACGAACTACTCAGACCGACTAATTAAGGCAGAAGTCCTTAATTAGTCGGTAAAATTACTTAGATCGACTAATTAAGGGCTTCTGAAACCAAATCCGTCGATGTTTGTTTGTTTGTTCGGACTTCACGCAAATTTTGGTTAAACTATTACAGTCTTAAACGTACTATTCCGACTTAAATACTACGGCGTGTTTCATCAAAATCGATCCTGTAGAATTGAAGATATAGCTTGATCCCTTTTTTAATAGCCGCCGTTAAGGACGAGAGGTCAAGTAAAAGTGGTTAATTGGCTTTTTATATAAATCTATAATATACTCGTAATTGTATCGGGATTTCCCATGCAGTGGAAAACCGCTTTAACATAAACTGTAGCTATTAGTATCCTTTACCATGTGGTACCCTGGCTTTAGATCTCCACTACACCCGGTTATTTCCTGTATATGACATACAACAACATACACCTTGTAAGAGATATTTCAAAACCTGAAAATAAAAATAGAGATGATGTTTTCAATTGCTAAATCAACATGCTTCGTGTGCCAATAGAATATGAGCAAACCCTTTCTACAGATGCCTGCAAGTCTGTTGTCAGCAGTAGACGTTAGCGGGCTGTTGATGACGACCACTTTTTACAAAACGTGTCTAACTTATGGACCGTGCGAAATTACATTATATAATTGATTCTTTATCATTTTCTTCATTTTACTATAAATTATGATAAAAACTCACTTTTTCTTATATCATCATCGTCATAGGTCACTGTTGAATATACGCCTCCTCCACAAATAGGATAGATTTGCCATAATCTTCACGTACAGTTAGTTGGATAAATGTTGGATGCAGAATAAAACTGGTGCCTATCATCATATTGCATCCCTTAGCTGGGTCTTACAGTATTCAGGGGAGTAGATGGAATGTCATTATTAATACTAACGCCACACAACATTTTCTTGCATATACTTATTTACAATTTAAAAAAAGGCTTGTAAACAACTGAAATATTAGATTCATGTATCTGCAGGTTCTTCCATCGAGAGGAGGGCGACAAATGAATGAATTCAACTCAAGTATTCAAATTATTATAAGGACTTTATATTTTTTTCAACTGAATATTAAAATGTTTTCATTCAACTGAATATATAAATGTCTAGACGATGTCTCAAGTAACCCGCTAGAAATGAGTGAGCCTGAATGGAATTTGAGACATAATAAAATTTAACAGTAACTGCTGGCACAAGCAAATTAAGATTGTTAATTAGTTGGGTCTAATTAGTGTCTGCCTGTAACAATTACAAAGATTGCTGCTAGTTAGTTACTAAATATAAATGTCAGTTCTTATGGCAGGTATAAATTCGAGTTATAATGAAATATAAATTAAAGGTATAATATCTTCTTTTACTTTTCCTTCGCCCTTAGGGTCAGATTTCGCAATCGTTCAATTATTTAGCTTTATTTTTCTCGTTCTTAGTTATCTTTTTCCTTTATCCGCAGTGCTCTCATATTATGAAGGATATTCGGCAGCCAGTGTATTTGTGGATTTCCGTCCCCCTCTTATGAACTCATAAGACATGATATCACTCATAAGGTCTATGGAGACAGTTACTTCTTCACAACATAACTGTTATGCCTACGCATAATATGACCACTATTGAAAATAATTATTTTTACTCTGAGTATTGGAGCAACTTTGAAACTCCCTCCAATTTGGTCGTAACACAGCTTCTTCCCCAACTCATAACATACGTGTTTCCGTTGATAATTTCTTGCTTGCGAGCTTTGGCTAGGCTTCATTGCCGTATAGCAAAGCAGATTTGCTACCATTATTTTAAACATTAAGTTACTATTTTTTTTATTATTCACCTTTGTGGTAGCGTGATATGCTTTTAAAAACTCTACAAAATTGTTTAAATGAGTCACCGTTAACGATTTACTGCTGGAAATAGGTTTTGACCAAAAAGCGCCAAAAATTAGCAGTTTATTCAACGATTCTCTCGATTCTCTTTAGATCGCCATTCTAACCATTGGGAGGCACTTTTTATAAGTGGGTATTACCTGTCGTATTCTACCGCATCTAGGGCCCGGAAACGTTGTATATGTAATCCTCGCATCCAGTAAAACCATTCGACGTCTTCATCCTGCAACAAAACCCAACCATTACGGGAGTCGCATTTTATACGTACTGACTACTTCAAGCAGTGGGAAACCTAGTCTTACCCACATTTAAACAGCGAAGTGTTTAAGCTATCACAGAAAACATAGCATGCATTAGAACCTTTATGATTCCACTGCGTTTTACCTAAATAAAATAATTGCTGTTCTTCATAATCAACATTTTCTTTTTCGAACTTGAGAACACAAAAGGTTCTCAGTTATTTCTATTTTATTCATCCTTAAAATCTTAATTCCCATTGTAACTGCACAATAGTGGTGACTTGAACAAAATGTATTCAATTGCTAACTTTACGTAGACTGAGACTGGTGGCTAGCCGTTGTACAGACCTACTGAGATACTTCGGAAATACACAGCTTTCTGAGTTGTTCGTCTTGAAACATTTTTATCCAACAAGCAGCTTGAAAGTTCAACCGTCCCGTCAACTGTAGCACAGTATCGTTTAAAAGACGGTAAGATAGTATTGATAAGAGCGTTATTTTTTTATGATATCATCTATAGGGAATTTAAAGTGCCTAAAAAGGATGTAGTTCAGACACTAATTACTTAATTACTAATTAGTCTCTGAACTACATCCTTTTATTGTACTTAGATTGAAGGTAAGTCAAGAATTATATTACATATAAATTCATTGTTTTTCTATGTATGTGTTAACATGTAATAACCGATTGATTCTCTCATCTCATATTTTCTTTTTGTCTGTGAATGCACCTCCTTTTTTCATTATCTGCTCCACCCTAAGGTTGACTGGTAGAAAATGCCTAAGACATTAAGTCCGTCTTTACATATTTTGCGTATGAAGTGTAAATAAATATATTATAACTCGATAGATAACAACTGCGTTGTTTTTGGACTTAAAAACCTATAATGTCATTGCATTGAAGTGGAACCCATGAAAATAAACATAATGGCAAAGGAGCTGACTGACAATATGGGTCTGATGGGAATATGTATAGTTATGGTAATAGCAACGTAATGACTTTATAATATTTAATAATGTTTGTAAATATTTGTACGCCACTGCATGTTGACATAACACAGCAAACTCCAAAACAAAATCCATCTTGTTCTTACTACCTATCTTATATTTGTTTAACCTAGGTAGTAGGAACAAGATGGAATTTATATAAATGAATTGAATTAAATTATGAAAAAAAGTAGAACGGTTAACTGCTTTGGCTGCAAACCAGATGATGCAGCTAAGTCGAGTAGGTATATCCTAATCAGATGACTATAGACACCAGTGCGAGGCGGCAATACAGTTTCAAGCAACCTATATTCGAGAAACTAACTACATAAAGTGATTCGAGCCAAATGCAGCTTATAAGTCCATACGACTGTGTGTATTGAAGTAAAACTGTTATTAACTATGTTTTTCTGATTTGCATAGACCCCGGCTCAGCTAATATGGGATTTTGAAAATTCTTCAAATACAAATGTGTTTTTTATAGCTGGTATAGTGCTACTGCCTTTAAAATATTTAAATTTCTAACTGTAGTGAAGTCATCATCGATATACCACTTTGGGTATAAATGGACAGAAAAATTGCGTCACACTTCATAATATTTAATATGATAGTATTTTTGCAGTATGACCAGCTAGATTGCACGCACAATTTGAGTATACTATTCTCATATCTTAAAAATATACGTTTTTAAGATGAGATTTGTATAATTTGAGATCTACGCGGGAGGAGCCATAGGTATAGTAGCAAACAAATTTAGCCCTGATCCGAAAAATGAGTCAAAGATAACAAATGCTAAATTGTGGGTTTGATTTCCTGGATAAATCACGGTTCCTTACAGCATGGCGATTTGAATGGATGGGTACAAGCTGCCGTAAGCAATAAGCAGAGATGAGCTCAAAATTAGCATAACACTGTAGATTCCTACAATTTTTAATTTTGAGCAACATTTTTTTTTATTAACCCATTACTTCCCAAGCATCGAAAACATTGGAATTTTTTGATCAAATCTTTAAATTAAGTTCATAATATGTTGAGAAAAAATATTTTAACAAAAAATAAAATAAAAAAATACCTCCCTTGCTGAGTACGGCTTATTTCGAATGTATACCACAAGTTCCCAAATTATATTTTGTTTTTCTTTTTATTTGTTATATTATATTATTTGGTAGAGGTTTAAAAATCAGTTATATGTACTTTAAAATTTGGTAACTTTTTTCTTTTACGGTATTTAAAATCGGAACTTAATGCTCTCCTTGAGGTAACAAAAATGGTCAATTTGAAAAATACATTAAAAATACATAAACATTTTTTACAGCGAAAAAAATTATTTTATTAGAAAAATATTGTAAAAATATGATTTTCATCAGAAATAATAAAAATAAAAGACCTAACATGTAAAAAAAATTATGAAAATAGTGTTCTAAAAATAGGACAGTGGGGAGGAATGGGTTAATTTTGAGCTAATTTAGACATCGACATTCTAGAAGAGATCTCAAAGTCCCTCTGAGTTGTCAAGGGAGGCATTTACGGCAATTTTAGTTACATACCCCAATCAATATATCTTATAAAATAAAAATGCATAAAAATCGGAATTGTACACTTATCGTTCTCGACTATCTATATTATTGTAACATTTTAATGAAAACTGTTTTGTGAATATTCCTGATGTATACTATTTTCATACCTTTTTTAGTAATTTGTGTGCCTAATATGGCTGAGTTATAAACACATATTTGTCTCAAACTCAACAATTTTGTTATGGCGTGATGATTAATGACCCATGATAACGTTGAAGATTACGTCACCAGCTATAGAGTCGAAGTGTGACAGGAGTGGCAGTATCGGAAAAGGGGTATCAGTATCTTACGGGGTCTACCATTGCTCCCAAGAGTTGATGTCGAGACGTTGTATATACGCTAAGTCGCAATCAAACTTCATGCGCGTGATTCAGACTTCTAATGTCACATGAATACAGCGCCATCTGTTGAGGATGCGTGGTACTGTGTGGTGAGTGTAGTAGTGAAGTAGGTCGCCACACTATTCACGAACCTTTTGTAGATTTTCATGGGCTGCAGTAACCGCTTAGCGTTATGTTGGCTATATGCATATTAATTACATTCACAATAAAAATACGTTCGCACAATTCAATGTGACATAGATTTTGTGAAGCAAATCGGGTGCTGTTAGAAATCGCGCCAAACGACAAAATTTTGATGAATGGTCCAGGAGTGAATCACATTAATCCCGCGAGTGTCATTCGATAAATAATTATACGAAGGCGCAGTTGTTTTGTCGTAAAAAAATGAAGCTTTATTTTCGTTTAGGCGGCAAGGGAGAAAACAGGAAAATATTATTGGAACTGAAATGGATATGTTGTGTATTCAATTCTTGCTTTCGGATAAATAAACATTTACATTCACAGAATTTTACATATCCACTCAGCCTTTATCCTGACCTAATTCAGGGTCCTCTATTATCTCAGTAGAGCTTTTCAACACATGGACCTAAAAATGAACAGGAAGAAGACGAAAATTATGATATACCTATGTTCATATATGTATGATATATATAATACCTTTGTTTCGCTCCCCTAATAGTCCTAAAGAGCTCTGTTCTCGAAGTTGAGGTGAAAAACGTATACCTTGCACACGTCGTCCAGCTAGGTGAATCTAACTTCAAAAAAGAGATCAGTCATTGGATCCAACTCGTCTGAGCAGCATTTGAGAAATTAACTGCGATTGTTCTCATCAAAAATACCCTAAATGCCTTATGACTGAGGTTTCCAATCAATGCATGTTCGTAGTGATGATTTACGGATCCAAGACATGGGACTATTAGCCTTATATATAAGCTCAAGGTAAATGGCTATGCTCCGAGTTTCACGGCAAGATAAAATCCGCAAAGAAGTAAATCACAGAAGAATCAGAGTCTCCGATGTGGCTCAAAAGATAGCAAAGCTAGTGTCCGGCCATATAGCTCATAGAACCGGTGGACGTTAGAATCCTAGTGTTGATGTTTGCGCGAGGGGGAAATTGTGGTATTGTCGACCAACGACAGAGTGGACCGATAACTTATACTCGTTAAATTTTAACGGTTGACGTTCACCAATATATATACTGAAACTGGTTGTATTTGATAGATATTTATGAATAACATTCCGTGAAGTTTCACTAGATTTAGATACTTTTAAAACTGTGTCTAATAGTATGCATACACTATGTGAAGTTCAAGCAACCCAGTCTTATAAAAGAACTATTATAAATTTCTTTGGAGACAAAAGACTCAATAAAACAAAATTATCTATACTAATATTATAATGAAGTAAAATTTGTTTGCAAGTTTGTATGTAGGGAGTAATCTCCATAACTAATGATCCAATCCTAAAAATTTATAACTACATTATTCTTGAGTACTATTGACTATAAATTATAGTCGTATCATGCATATTAGCCGAGCTATCATAATATTTGCCCAGCAAGTCGAAAAGCAATACGATTATGAAGAAATTATGGCGCACGCCCGGGCGGGTTTTCGAGTAGACAGGAAGTCCACGTGAGTGGAGCTGCGGGCAACAGTCAGTATTTCATAAAACACCGTTAACATATTCTCCAAACAATTCCCGAGTTTCAGCTAATATGATTTCATATTTATCAAAATCATCGTCAGTCCATTAACCAGTAGAAACATTACCCGACTACCACATTGGTAGCTATTAATAAACGAGCTGAGCTATTACAGATGGGGTAAATCTCCCGCTTGCTGGCGCCTGTTCACAATAAAACAGGCTGCGGTGCCAAGTTGCGATGCCAAGCAAGTTTAGCGAGTTTGACTCCGTACATAACCTAATAGCATAGTAGATATAACAAATAATAGAAAATCTTTATAGCAAAACTCAGATTGACACACCGTCTTGTTCGGCCACTTCGAATGTAACTACCAAGCGCGCAGATAAAGATAGAAATTATAAATGGCATCTCATGTAGTCACCTCTCGATCACACACTATCACTATCATATTCATATCCGCCGTTGGGTACGTATATGAAAAACGTTAGAGTGAGTTAACCTCGTGAACCTCGCTTGCACTGTTACATCCACCGTTTTTTTTAAGTAAAGAAATTGATATTGGTGTGAAACTCGATTTTCTCCATAATTGCAGTTTTCTTCCGGATTTATCTGTTTGTTCGACGATATCTCGTAAACGATTGGTGTCGAAGGGTTGACACTTAACATACATATATACTCTTAGTGAGTAATATTAGTACCATATCAAATTTCGCAGAATTTCGGACCATTCCTCGTATAACATGGAGCTACTTAACATTGTGCTTAGCATTTGAAGGCGGCCACGTGATCTATGTGTGTATGTTAATAAGAGGTGTTCCATGAAAATTTCGTTTTATGTGCAATATAATTATGACTCGATGGGACTATCACAAACGTTCATGAGGTTGTATCTTTAATCTTTAAGTTCTAAATTATCGTGCACTAGCTGTTGCTTATATTCTAATCATATTCAAATAACATACTGAATTTCAAATCTTTTCTGTTTTTAATGTTATTAGATTTACTGAATGAGACGCTTATAATTTTCATAGCAGTTTGCTCTACTCCATTGAGCTCTATCGAGGAGAAGTTAAGTCAGGTGCAGATGACGCTATATGAGTGACTGCCAGTAGTATATGACTTGAGCATCTTTTGAAGAAAGGATATTTTACTGCTGTCAACTTGTTTTTGTGATATCGGTGTTATGTGATGTATAATAATGTAGGTAGTTCGAAATAAATAATAAAACAGTTAGTCTC
>WUAW01012580.1:1138-13534 GCA_017165845.1 Thaumetopoea pityocampa | reverse complement strand
AAACCTTAAAATGGCGGTGTCGTAATTCGCCACACGACACGTCTCGTTTCCCGCGGGGGCGAAAAGTGGGCTACGGATAGCGACCTTGCTCGTAGCAAGTGGAAAGAAGTCTCTGCCTACCCCAATTCTTCGGTAGTATAGTGGTCAGTATACCCGCCTGTAACGCGGGAGACCGGGGTTCGATTCCCCGCCGGAGAGTCAGGGAAAAGGGCGTGAGTGTATGTATATATTTTTATTAAATATTATTTTGATTATCCGCAAACACGTTGATCACAGACCTCACTACCGATCCTGGAGAGAAGACTGGAGATTCGCAAAATGTCAGGTGTGGTGCTGCCGAGTTTTCTATCGTCGGCTTTCAATGCCCAATTTTATTGTATACAAATAGTCTTCCGGGAATGCTTTTTGAAATTTATTGTGAGATATATGTCCGAAGAAAATAATGCTTATCCCGGGATTCGTTAAGATCGTTGTTTTAAAGTCAATGGACCAGCCAATTTACAAGACAGTAGTAGTAAATATTGTAAATCGTACTCGGATGCTAGTTCTAACCAACAAAAAGACGAACCCGTCCTCAAAGTTGTATCTTCCGTCCATATAGGATCTCAATTCAATTCATTTATTATTTGTTTAACATATGTATGTACTATACTCGAATCGACCGCATTTCAAATAGCTGTGAATTCGGTTGGAGTAACTTGCTATATTCCTTACCGCTGTCAATGAGAAGTACCATTTCGCCTTGGTTATTATGGACTGGCGCATCGTTACCAATATGGTGGCAACTTTGGAACCAAATAGTTTACTACGTGAGGAAGACAAGAAGTCCGACCGAACCGGAAATATAGCTCACTAGAAGTCGACTATATTTTTGAGGCATTTAGAGTTGAGATACTAGGACCATTGATTTCAGGCGCCTCTTGGCGACGGAAATACTGATCTTTTCTAAGATTATCAATAGCTGAGCATTGCCGTCATACGGGATAGTGTTGCTATCATTTTAGACAACATTCCGTTCGAAAACGGTCATGATATTTTTTTATAATGCTAAGGTATTTCGTACTATTATATAATTTGTCACTCAATAAATAGATTTATAAATTTTAATTACATCATTGTCAAAAATATTGTGAAACATCACTTAAAATTTATTTTAATGTTTTATATTAGTTCATAATGATACTAAAACATTAGAATATAAAACTAACATTGTGATCATGTTTTCAAAGCAATAAGCCTGCATGAACATTCACCTAGTCCTTATTGCCCTCACCTAGTCCAAGAATTGACCTTAGAACTTCCAAGAAGCAATAAAACGAAATAGATCAGCATTTTAATTTTTGAAAATTATATAAATACATCAAACAAGGCTCAGACCCCTTTGCCTTCCTTTAAAAGAGAAGACTTATTTTTTTGACAGTGACAGTTAAATTAGAGGTTAGTTTCTTATGTTTTTAATAATTTATATTCACCATCTGTGATTCATAATAAAAAATACGATCTAGAGCAAAAGGAAATTCGTAAAAATGTCGCTGCCTCCTGCAAGTGGCACTGGCAAATATTTTGCTAAAGCAGCGAAATCCATTCGTTTGATTCGCCAAGGGTGTACCAACAGACCATTTTACCATATATCTGTAACTCACGTAAATATTGCGAATTTATCGTTTTAATTACATAAATCATATTAGTTCATTGTTAATTACAATTTACTTTATGTTTATAACATATAGTATATATTTTTTGATTAAGATTTTTACCCGCCTATGTATTACAAATAAGTTATTTCAGAGTGTGATTAAATACAGGTTATGTTTGTCTTCTTTTTAGAGAAAACGACTAAACAGCCAGGCGGTAATTGAACAGTTAGGATCTTATGACCCTATGCCAAACATAAACAATGAGAAGCTGGTTGCTTTGAATCTTGAGAGAATAAAGTTTTGGTTGGGCCAAGGTGCCCATGTCACAAATCCGGTTGCTGAACTTTTTGGTAAGTTTTGTTATAATTAGAAACTATGTGATAATAATAGCCTATGTTTTTGTATTATTGTATACATACATTTATTTGCAACAGTAACTCATAGGGACTAAAACACCTCTACCCTAATACCTTTTACACACCCTATTACCTCTACCTCTATTACACTTTACACATAATAAATACAGCTTTTCCTGATAATTCTGTACATTTATTAGGTCATCTTGGGTTTATTGACTTGAAATAAATTTAATTGATAAGGGACCTGCAAATATTGTTGATTTTAAAAGTCCCACTTGGTACAATCAACACATTACTATTTATTTAGTGTGTGTTTTATAACAAACTAACATGCTCTTCCTTGCTTGGCTCATTGTTGCTCCTACTTTTGGCCATTTATTGTGTTTTATCCTTAAAGGCCATCCACCACTACAGTAAAATCGTAAGTACTACAATAAACATAGTTGCAATGACTGCTACATTATGAGGTGATTTTAAGAATTTCAAATACTTTTTTCTCAAAAGTGGTTAAATTGTGCCAAATGGGACTTAAAATTTACTATAGCCACAAGTACTCAATCGATTAAAATTTATTTCAAAACTAAACCCAGGATGACCTAATGTAAAGACCTACACTATTTATAGATTGTATACTAGGACTTATCATGACATTTCATTTGGGTTGCACCAATTATGATCTTAAGTAGTCTGTTCCTGTTATACAATGCTGTTACATCATCTTAATAATAGCGTTACTCCATCTCTTCTTATGGATGCTGTGAAAACCAGCCAAGGTCATTATTCTGTTATTCAACCAACATCTACTGTGATGTCTAAGATACCTGCCATGTGTAGAGGTTATGGCAATTTATTGCATTTAAAGAGGATGCCCATTTCAAATGGTGGACATTCATGGGCTATTCTTGATCATGATTATCTAAAATAATCTAAATACATAAAATTTTTTATCATCAATTCTACTTTTCTTCCTCCTTTTACATTTAATGTAACAATGCACACTATAGCTTGTATTCTTCACCCTAGTAGAGGATATTCACTGTACTTAGTGCAATGAGCTTCTAACAACATTAATGCAAGGCCTTTAAATCTACACAGACATCATTGAAACATGAGTCAGGGCTCATAATATTGTGTGTCTTTGTACATTTTTACCTATCTGCCTAATTACAATGTTGTTAGCAAAGAAGAAATGGAACCTTCCTTTTCTCTTATCAGGTACTAAAAGTAATAGGCTTCAAGAGTAAGATTGCTTTGTTTGGTGAGTGTCTGCCCTGAGCCGTTTAGAGAACAGATGGATCAGTTCCTTCACTAAAAATGCACCTTTATAATGAACACATATAATATCACTATCCAAATACACGAATTATATGACCAACGTAAGCTTGTATTAAAGGTACCACACAAGAGACATGGGAGTTTTGATAATATTGAGACCAGTATAAATACCAAACAATCATCATCATAATCAGCCTATGGAAGTCCATTGTTGGATATGGACCTTGTTCTTAAAAAGGAGGTATTTGAGAAAATCTCCATGCTTGGTATCTTATCTTTGAGATCTCACTAAATTCTGATTGAATAAAAGGATAATTCTGCTGACTTAGCTGGTTCAAACAGTATCAACGAGAAGAAATGGAGTGACGTTATCATTACTCTGGTGTTACACAGCAAAAAAAAAGAACACAAATTGCTATTTGTTTCGTAGTGCTAAAACCACTAGATTATATTTGAATTATTATGTGATTACAATACTAAATTTAGTCTTTCCCCATCTTTTTCTAATACCAGATGCCAAAACGAGATAGCAAACATTTTTAGTGAATACCAACCTACATTTCTGTCAAAAGGTACAAAAAATGCTGTGTTTTTGCATACCTTTAGTCGGCATGTATCGAGATCACTTTTAAATTCCTTAATTTTGACATGTCTAAACAAAACTGACAGTTCCAAAATTGTAGCTATCTCGTTTTGGTGTTTGGTATTAGAAAAAGATAAGAAGAGTCTAAATTTAGTTAAGTTCTGTTACAGCAAAATTACCACCATTGTAGACACTTTTATACACATTGATCTAGACCCAAAATCAGGATTACCTGTCTTGGATACTAGTATCCAAGACACAGGTAATCCTGATTTGATTTTGTTGTCTAGACAACGATGTATAGATAAAATGCTAATATATATTGATATATGTTATCGATGAACATCCTTGACCTGGTTACAAACATTCATGGTTATCACACAAAGTTTGTCCCTACCAGTTCGAACTCAGAACCAATTGGCACAGAAAGCAGGGCCACTACTGCTGAACTAATCAGTCGTCATTCACCATACCATCATACTTATTATTTCCAGGTTTGTCTGGTTTCTTCCCAATCCATCCCCGTTCCTACATGACAGCATGGCGCAACCGTAAAGTTGAAAGAGAGACTCTGGCCAAACAAGAAGAAGAGAAATCTAAAGAAATTCTTACATCATAGTTATTTGTATTTATTATATTGTAGTTTAATAAATATTGTTAATTTTAGTGAAGTTTAGATTTTTTTCCTTACCTATTGGGTGTAGTGGAAACTAGCTAATTAATCTTCCTGGTGCTATTAATACAGGCTTCTGTTACCAGGATTCGCCTTCTTTTTTTGACGGAGAATAAAATATTTTGAACTACCGCCAAATCACCGGTTTGTGAAAGATGTTAAATTCCCACTGACAAAATCTGCAGAGGCCATCATGAACACGTTAGAGGGACATCGGGATACGCTATAGATAGCCTACTGATGCCCCTTAGTGGCTCACTCTTTCGACATTACGCAGAGAATCTACCCTCCCTATGCACCTGGAGTTATGGTGGCATGAGACAAACCTGCCGCCGTTCTCTGGGATAGCATATATAGACACTTAAAGCCCTATCCATTAGGTCTGTGATACGAAAAGCTCTTATTTAAAAAACTGTTGATGCTTATCGCATTTCGCCATACCGAGGCTGTATTCCACCTGGTGACCGCATTTGGCTGATATCTAGAACATCGTCCAGAAACATCTTTTAGAATAGAAGGAATGTATACCTGAAGATATCTGGACTGGAAGTAAGTTTCCTCCATAGAGCATTTACCTGAAATTAGGTTGTTAGTCCACAGTGAGAGATTTATTGCCGTTGCAATACATATTCGTACATACCAAAGACAATGATTAGTTTTATTTGACAGTTTAACCTTTTTTATTTATAACCTTAAGTTGTTTGGGCGGACCGCACAGCGCCAACTACCACCTGCAACAAGTGAATTTATTACATTTCTAGAAGTTTGGTTATTAAAAATTCTTTGCCTCTGGATTGTCCTGAATTAGACCCGTTTACACCATACCAATTGTACCTTATACCCATTCTATAAACATGCAAGTAATCATCTATGTAGCATACAAAATATGTATTCATATGCGCGAGGACCTTAGTAGAGGTATACTGTTTAGTGGAGTGGCTGTGTGGAGTATTTAAGTATCGACTGTTGTCTGACGTCATCCTCTACAGTCCCTACAAACCCTGTGACTAGTATCATTCGAAAAGAGAAATGAAGAAGACATCTGCCTTCATATTATGGAAATATGAATTTTAAAAAACCCCCGACACAAAATTCTTCTAAAAAGTAAACAATCTGTGTTTGTTGGCCCGCTAACTTTAAAGTACCTAGTATCTTGATCCAAGAGTCGTCGCAAAAGGGGATCGCTAAAGGATATTTTTATTATTGTTGTTGCTGTGTAGGTATAATTCATCCTTTTCTATTTCGTGCCCTCTCTTCTAGGCTTACACATTCCGCATAACAACTTCAAAATTAAAGGTTTCATTTTATTAGTGGTCCCCCGACGCGACGACTCTTGTATCAAAATACTGGGTACTTATAATAAGGTTAGAGAGCCAAAAAAACAGATATTATTTGTTTACTTTTTGAAAGTTTTTTGGGTCGGGAGTTTTTTAAATTTCTTTTTTCAGACTAATTTATTAGCGTGTCTAACGCTATGAACAACGCTCTGTATCCACGTTCACGTAGTTACTTTTCGGGACGAAACACAACATCGCAATAGTTTTTGCTTGACGAAATCCGCTCATTTTCAGTATCCTCGATCATCATGTATCTAACACATACTCATTGAGACCATTTTTATGAGCCCAAACACGCTACATCTGCTGTGAGTTGTTAAGGCGTTGGGTATTCCGCAAACTACTTGATACTGCATCAGCTCAAAGTTGTCATGTCACTAAAGATTCATAAAATCCTTTACAATCAGGGAACCCACTACGTATTAAGCCAGCGTAGTGGACTATAACAGCTTCCTCTGCAGAAGTAGATTATGATCAGTTTTACTTAAAATTGAAAAATAAAATATATTCAATCTTATATCGCGGGCAATCGGCTCATAGTCGATCAGTGTGGTGATCATTAGAAGAGGCCTATGTCCAGCAGTGGACCTCTGTGAGCTGATATGATGATGATCAGAATGACTGGGAGAACATTATCTTACCTGAACACTGTATGGTCAATTTCGATTATCGCAAATCGCTGCTCCAAAATAGAACAATGACGTAATTAAAAAAAAATTGTGAGTGTAACACACTCAGTATAAATAAACTTAGATATAAAAATAGATATATTTTTATACAATGATTATTATTTTTATGATAATCGATAATATGATTAAAAAACAATAACTCAAGCAGTGATAGGCCTAATAGCATGCATGTACGCTTGTGGTATACACGCTGAGTCTTATATCTTGACTTCGAATCCAAGGCACCACTGACTTCGAAATCATATGCGTAATAATAATTATCATTCACTTTAAACCGTGAAGGAAAACCGTAAGAAAACTTATATGCCTGAAATATTTGGGTGTGAAGTCTGCAAATAGATTAGATCGAGGAGTTTACCCGTAGCGATTTTCAATAGAGCAGATTTGAAGGGAGTGCAGACAACCTTAGAGGGAAACTGGCAGCTCAGAGGTTCTTGCGCAGAGGGTTATTGGGTAGGAAACAATCATCGTAATGCACTTTTAAAGCATCATGTTGTGTTCTAATTGCTGGTTTTTTCTGTTTAACATTCACTCACAAGTTCACAGTCATTCCTAAGTTTCGATGGCTTCATGGTACCTGCTCAACTGTTTCTTTGTACTGATGTTGCTATTTATAATAATTACGCCACCATCAGACGTTTGTATGATTATCGAGGACTGTACCTTCCGGTCTTCTGTCAATAAGTACAGACTATACTACTCTGTCGGTTGCTTCACGACTCCTTTACTACCAGGACTACTCCCATACTAACAGGAAATAATAAGTAGAGAATTCCTCTCGATTTCAAAACATTGAGTGTCTAATAAATTAACATAGTGTAATTATGTACTGAAATAAAATGACCACAATACAATGAATTCCTTTTATTTTGCGAAAAATGACAAGATGGCATTACAAATTAGCCAAACTACAAAGGCACAATATGAATTTACAACAAAAGCAACAATACAATATTTTAAACACGTGATTCTAATATATATAAGGCTTGGGGTTTTATTTTGTAGAATTATCTACCAACTTGTGTTTAAAAAGCAAATTTTAAAAATACATCATTAAAGTTGTTCGAAAACATTTATATAACATGAGTTTTTATAATTTCATTAATATGGCAACACATGTATTTTTAAAGCCGGTAACTCTTGTAAAACTAAACAACTATTCAAACCTTAACATCACAAATTCCTAAGATTCCTTGAGCAAACTTTATTTCATAGAACAGAGAAAAACTGTAAAGAAATTCATTGTACTACAAGAGATCTTAAAGGGAAATAAAAAATCTATAGGGTCTATACTTACGCTTCTAAGGAACTAAATCCCTATAAGACCAATCAAAACGGAAAAAAATAGATTCAACTATTAATTTAAAATACTAAATTGTAAAATGTGTCACGATTAAAAACTTAACTAAATAATACATAGTTTTCATTACAAATTAAACCCAAGTTGATCGGTACGAGTTTACAATCAAAAGTATAAGTGAACGGTATTTTGCATGCCGTTTGTCTTTGATTTTCAGTCAGTGTTGTTGGCTGAGAAATGACAGCACCATGTCTTATAATTAAATCGTGTGTTATCTATAGGAACAAACATAGACAACTGGACTTTATTTTCATTCATAATCAACATTATTGCGTCAAAATTTGGTGAAAAATAAAAATTATGAAGACGTTTAAAGTTTTAAGATGGAATGTTGATCACAAACGATTAAGTGACACGTAAAATATGTGTGCCCAAATGCTATGTTAATGCATTAATTGTGAAAAAATTCATAACTTTTAATATTAAACGTGCTTTAAATATTATGAAACATTTCATTTTTATATATATATATATGGCCAGTGGTGCGAAGCTCATAAATTGAATTAAGCAGATGCAGAAACTTTGTACTTTGTTTCCCCAGATATTTTTCGTAAAAAAGCATAGGGGTTTAGTTGTTCTTTCTAACTGCATCTGTGACCAAGCGGCCGGCTGAAAAAGAAAAAGAAACTATTATTATAATTTACACTAATTTAAAATATTTTATATAGATATGTAAAAAATTGTCTAAGGATATTACTGATTATGCAGCTAAGATTTTCACATTAAGATCCACGAGGTTTATCTTATGGATGAATAATTCAAGACGGGAGCTTATGTTGAGGCCTCCTGACTTTAGACACGTATAAGAACATAAAAATGCAATATCCTTAGACCATTTTGGCTAATTTACAAGGCGTCTAAAAAATCTTTTATGTCCCCGTCCTGAAAAATGTTAGTAAATATAACACCAGCATAGAGGACGTGGGGGGTAAAATATCCCCCACGGTAATGCCGCGGGATAGATGATAAAAAGAGAACATCAGATGCGTAATTGAACGCATATCGAGCAAAACAGAGAGTGGAAAATGTGGAGGTTTTTATGGATAAATCGAAAAGAAAAACGCTATAAAGATTCGCTTAATTCTTTTTTAGAAAAACATCCAACTAACAGAAAAAAATAATATAATTTTTATAAAATTAATAGAAACAACATAAGTCAACTAAAGCCAATACAGCTACAAAGATGCTCTATTAAAGGCCAACAGATGACTGGAACCAGAAGTCATTGAAGTCTTCAACACTGAGGACAAAACGCGTATTAAGAACGCATTGAATAATACTTAGACCAGGTGGAATCCTCTTAAAAGGGACATAAGCTGAAAGGTTGCGAAAGCATGTGCAAACACTCCTGTAGCTGTTACAAAGAGTGACAAATTTGTATGGGATTGCAGCTGGTAGGTGTCGGATATTTTTTATAGAACAGGAGAAAATACGGGTCATTGCAGGGAGCAGAGAACTGCACTAAAGCGTTATCAGCCTTTCAGGAAGACTTAGACTCTTGAGTTAGGAGGAAAAGCTGGTGCATTAAACACTTAATTGGATTATATTTGGAGATATTTTAAACACCTTTTTTAAGTAAAATATTTGCTGAAATCTAAATGAGGTTAAAGTTTTTGCTTTGAGTTTTATTAACATCAGGCATTCATTCTCATTATATTTTATAAGGAATTAACACTACAGTGAAATACGTATTAAATATTTTAGTAGAGAAGCTTTAAAGGGTTAGGTTTTTGGAATTATGCATTGTTTTATATAACGCGATTGCATCTGGCAGAAAACATACAACGCAAGGTTTATACGACACATCTCGTCCAACAGTAAGTGCATATAATGCAGAGTATAACACTATTATTTTGTAAATACTTATGTGTATATTGTTGGTAATTCTGCGGTAACAAAACTTAACTAAATTTAGTCTCTGCCTACCTTTTTCTAATATCAAACGTCAAAACGAGATAGCTACGATTTTCAGTTTTGTTTAGACAGGTCAAAATTAAGAAATTTAGACGCGATCTCGGAACATACCGATTAAAGATACGCAAAAACGTAACATTTTTTGTACCGTTTAACAGAAACGTACGTTGATGTACTCGCTAAAAATGTTTACTATCTCGGTTTTGGTGTTTGGATTAGAGAAATGTTCGAGAAAGACAGAGTCTAAATTTAGTTTGTGCTTAGTTTTAGAATTGATACCATTGAATTACTGTACATGTACATAAATAATGTTAATAAAATTAACAACTAATTAGTTTCTAAAACTAATATTAATTGGTTAAATTAGGGTAAAATATGATATCCAGAAATTATAAATACACAAGGTGGATCGTTAAAGCTGTAATTGAAACACTATCAATTTCTACTTTTAATATATTTGCATCACAAGAATGAGATGAACGGAGAAATTTAATCTACTTATTCCAAATAAAAAGTTCCGAACTAAGTGAAAATAATTTGATTATGTTTGCAAAATAATTGCATGAATATAGTGATTACAGTATATTAAAATAACAATTTACTACCGTAAGCTCCGACTGATTATTTTTCTAATTTAGGGTAAATGTACAGAAATACGTTTTAGGAAATGTGTCAAAAAAAAAACATCTGGAAGCGGTACAGTATCGGTTAAGCTACAATTGTGTAAAAAAAAGTGCTAATCTATCCGATCAAGGACGCAGCCGTTCCAAAGCGAACCAAAGACGTACGTACCAAAATAACAAGGCAGTACGCAGAATAAAAACGTAATATTTACAATGAAGATCCAACTAGCTAATGGAAGGGAGGTGATGGAGATGCATAGTGTCATGTGCATATTAGTCATAGCATGGAGGTAAACGAGCCTTGAATGCATGAGTGAAAAAGGGCAAGCAAACTCCATGCTATATATGAAAAACGGCCTGAGGACACAGATGTCAGGCCACAGTTATTAGGAAACCAGCCGTAAGAAGACTGAAAAACCTGCCTTAACTTCATGATAATGAATGTTAGCGCGAATCTCATGAAGGAGCATACAGGCACGTAGAAGGACGCCGAAAGCTCGTATAACATCCGTGCCGCAGTGCGATAAGCATTATTATAACGGGTTAAAAAATGGAAATGCAACCTTGAATCGAGACGTGCAATACGAAATCTCCCGTGATAAGTCTGAGGTCGGATAGGCCATTCGAGATAATCTCAACAATATTGAGAACTAGCGGATACTAGGCGTGTGCTACTACGCTAAGAAATACAATTTATTTATTCTTTGAAAAACAAAAAGGGAAAGGTTTTTTAAGGTCACCCTTTTATTAGGTTGTGAACAGTAAAGTCGATTTCAAAGGAATTGGTATTCCGCTTAATAGTCGTTTTTGCACTTGACGTAAGTAACGCAGTTGTTATAATTTTTGTATGGGACAAGTCGAAAATCGACTTTTCCTTTCCTTTGTTTTTTTTTTAATTCCGGAGACTAAAATATCACAGGTGTTGCTGGTTTTATTTTAAAAATAATACCGTTTTGGTTGAAACTAATCTCAAACTACTGAAATCAAAGTAAAAAATATTTATACATTATTGGTGATTATAAAAAACAATCTCTCCAATAATAAAAATCGTTACTGCCGTGAAAATACAGTAAAAAGTATCGAATGTATTGAATATTAGGAAATATTGACATTATTAAAATGAAAACCCTTTTAACACAAACATCATTTAAAATTAAAATAATCAAAATCAAAAATAAATCAGAGCTCTATTGTAAATAACCTATATTTCAATATTGAGATAATTGACAGTTTAGTACAATGCTCGAAGATGAAACGAACCTAGCAAATTATGAAACTTATTTAACAGGTAAGTATTTAATATCACATGCAGTCACTATAAAATGACGAAACAAAACATATAAACGACATAACACAAAAACCAAACTAAAGATATTTCCTGCCAGATATTTTAAAAGCGTAAAGCTCCCTAAGCACACTTACCGAAGATGAATTTTACGGCTTATTCTTGTTTACCTATAAAATCAGTGTTGTCTGTTAGAGACAAAAAATCTTAGGAACAAAAAACCAAGTACATTAATTCTGTAGTGTTGAAACTATTTTAGCATGGTACGGCTGTGACATAATCTATGAGATTGGAAATAAGTTTAGCTTTAACAATATTTTCGAAGAATAATTACGGTATAGAGTTATTATTTATATATATATACAAAGTGATTTTGTGATGAAAATATTGCAAACAAGTGTCTGCAGTCATATGTGGACACGAAGCCTGATTGGTAGAACTAATTAAAACCTATCCTCACCGGGACACCACAGCGACGTAACCAAATACGCCAGGGAAATTAGTTTCTGTATAATTAATAAAGAGTATATCGCCCATATAGTTTACTAATATAATGCTATTTCCTTTTCCCAATAAATAAATAAATGATTTGTTGTCTATATTGTCAGCGACACGTGGCCGTGGAGTCACAATGATGTTCGATTTTAAAATGTTTTTTTTT
>WUAW01012578.1:86819-104093 GCA_017165845.1 Thaumetopoea pityocampa | reverse complement strand
GGTAAATTTTAAAAATTCCATTTGGGGCAATCAACATGTTTATTATTATTTATTTAGTGGCACTCACCGGCCGCTGCCACAGCATGCTCGCTTCGCTCGCTCGGCTCGTGCATTTTCTACAGTAACCTTTTGGCCATTTATTGTGTTATTTTGCCCTTAACGAAGATTTTTACACCCACCACTAAGAATTTTAAATATTTTTTTCTCGAAAGTGGTTGAATTCCCCCAAATCAAACTTTTAAAATATACTACAGCTGCGGGTCCTCTATCGATTAAAATTTATTTCAAGTCCATAAGCGAAAGTGTCACTAATGTAAATAATTACCAAAATTTATTTCAGATCAATAAGCCTCGTGTCACCAATCTGAAAAATTACCATAACTTTTTATAGTCAAAAGAAAGATTACACAAAACTAAATTTCTAATAATTTTACATACAAACCATTAGACAAACATAAAACATGAACATCAGCTCCCTGCTCGCATAGCCTGAAGATTGTGGGCCCGAAGAACATACACTCGTCATCAGGATGGGCTATCACAACCAATACTCGCTTTGCACCCAATGCCCCGCGATTACGTGTTCGTAGCCTCCGCGCGTACCGGCGATACACCACACAACACACCAGCAAGTAACCTAATACCCATATACTTATATACAATGCAAAATTCCTTAAATATATTAAACTTTCAGCCAAGATCTTCAAGTAGAAATTATAGAGAAACTCCAAGTCATACGGCCCTTCACTAGGTAACATTTCTGACTAGAGGTCATCAAACTTTTAATTTCAACAATAAACTAAGAAGTATTTCATGTATTTGCTAAAATAATACTAGCCATATTTTTTCTATTCGTTATGATAAACATTTGAAATAAATAAATTAAAATTTGAGAGTAATAGTAGTTTGTTTCGTCCACATGGACAGGCGAAGGCACAGAGCCATACTGCCAAGTCTGAGTAGTTCTATTATTTTCATAAGTCAATAAATTACTGGTGTATCTCATTTTAAGGCTTCTTGGAAGTTTTGTGACAATCGGACGAATACCAGATTGGCTGATACGTGAGTTTCTGCAGACCTTCTTTCTTGAAAAAATACGGTCATTTAGCTATGTTAGTCACAGTTTTATTTCTTTGTTTCAATACTGTACACGATTAATACACAAAACAACACCAAATTAATACATTAAACATCACAATAAACATTAGTTTATTTATATTAATAAAACTAATATTTCACTCGAGTTGCCGCCGAAACTCCTAAAATCTGATATTTATAGTGTACCTACCTAATGTTTATGACAAACTGACGTTTATGATTAACAATTAGAAACAATCTTGGAATATTATTTTTTATCTATATATCACAAATATTTTTAAAGAATCTGTGAAAATATTTGCAATAGGAAAAATTAACACAGAAATCATCGTATAGCTGACGTATAGTACAGCACATTAATTTTTGTTATATATATTCTGTTTAATGTTTCCTGAAACCTAATATTTAACCCCAATCCGCTGGTGGTGGCCGCCGCCGCTTACGAACCGAATCGCGACGCAGTCCTACGTCTTCACCGTCCCCGACACGTCCCACACGACCCCATCACTCTCGCGCTACTCGACGTGAGTATTATATTAATGTACTCTGTGGTTAGAACGGCGCGTCTTAATCCCCCAGGTATCCCCCCCGACGGGGCCGGAGGAACCCCCGCCTCACCCCGCAACCTAGCTCCGCACCGAGGCCCGCGACCATGATGAACCCCCCACGGCGGCCGTCCAAGCCGAGGCGCGAGACCCTCTCGAAGTGACCTCGCGCTAGCCGCCCCCACAGAGTACATTATACATACTGAGAGTATTATTATATATACTGACCGCCCCGCTTCTCAACCGTAAAGGCTGGGCTGGAGCGCACTTCGCGCTCGCCACCTCATCCGGTGACGCTGTAAAGGCCTCTGGTCCAACAGCAGCTTTCATTTCGAAAAAAACCTAATATTTAATTTTAGAGTAAATTCTGAGTTTTTAATTACATATTTCGTTTCGGAACGCATATATAATGGTTTGGCAGTTCGTAGTCATTGACAGTAGTTGACAGTTAACATTTTCCGCGTTGTTGTTTTTGCGAGTTTAGGAAAAAAAGATTAGACTGGTAGAAAAATTTCGCCTTATTTTGTGTGTTTACTACTTTCAAACATGATACAACCAGAATATCCAGCAAGCATGAGCTTGCTCTTATCTCACTTGAATTCAGATGAGCTAAAGGAAATGCTAAACGATGACACCAAATTCGATGCTGTTCTGAAAGACGTGAAACAGGTAAAAAAATGTTTATTTTAATGGTATAATGTTACTGTTCCTATTGTCATTACTTTGTTATTAGCTTGTTTCACTGAAGTCACAATTATTAGACTGTATTATTTGCTATCATGCACGAGTCCTCGTCTGTGAGTCATTGTTCATTATAAATTATTCTCAACCATATCTTTTGATATTTAAAAGTTCGTTGGTACATAACTCGGTTATGAAATGAAGCTCGCCTTTGTACATTATTTGTTTAAATATTATAACTGTATTAAACGTAACAATAAACTAATATAAAACATCAAAATAAAACTTCAAGTGATGCTTTTCTCGGGTTTTGTCAGTCTTCCTAAAGGGTCTCTGTTCATCATTAATTTCATAGATTTATGATGCATAATATACCATAGAGTAATTCAGATAAATTTTTAAATAAGTTTTTTAGCCAGTTACCACTTGAAGCCAAGCCTTCAATATTCTAGATATAACTATTATTATTAGATGTAAATAGCAACAACATATCATAATAAAGACTCCCTACCTACATTAGAAATTCTCAATGATATCATTCTCAAGCTCACATATACGAACCACAAGCAAAGTAATATGTATAAGTCTTGTAAAGTGAAAAAGGAAATGTAGAATACTGTAATGTAAGCATCATAGGAGGATGCTAAATTTATTGAGTTATCTGTCCACCCTTGTAATCCTGCAGCCTGCATACTTTGAGTCCATATTATAAAATGTTGGTAAGAAATAGAAGCTATCCAACCCACATATTAAATATTGAGCGGTTTCCTTTGGCAACAGTGTCAATAGAATACATATTTCAGTTGCTCTGCAGAATACCATATCTAAATTAATATATTTTTAATAATTTTTTGGCTGAATCTGGTTGTGCTCTTGATTCTGAATAAACTTCTTTCTTGTTTTCACCATGTTTTGTTCAATGCACAGGTGAAAGACTGGGAAACAGAATTGGAGATGACAATAGCTAGCAACAGGTCCCTCGCCGAGTTCAATCTAAGCAAGGAGCCAGAGCTTGAGGCATTAAAGGCACAGGTGCAGGAAAAGTCCGAGTTGGGGGAACAGATTTGCACAAGAATACAGGAACTGCTTGATCAATATAGTGAGTTATAAAAATAATATTGGAGCCCAACATTAATATTATTAAATCTTCCTTAAATTATAAAGGGCATTTCCATTTGTGAATCCCAAAAGACTATTAATAAATTTATACAGAGGAGACAATATTATTAAACTTACTATATACTTGCTATTGAAACTATGGGAGTTCATCCACAATTCTTTATGATTTTCGTGTATGTTATGCCTCTGCCTACACCTCTATTCTTATACATGGTACTTTTATTTTCCACTCAGAATCAAAATCGGCAGGCATCTCACCAGACACAACACAGGCATTATTGCAGACAGCTGCAGCAGAAACAGAAGAAGAATCAGAGAATCTTGCTAAGGACTTCCTGTCTGGTGATATTGGGGTGGAAAAGTTTCTAGAAGATTTTGAACCTATCCGAAAGAAGATGCACATTAGAAAATTCAAGGCTGAAAAGATGGCAGAATTACTAAGATCTGGCAGTCAGAGTTACGGTATTGGGTCAGCAAAGCCATTCCTACCATATCCAAACTATGGTCCTCAAAGCAACCCTGGTGTGCCATACCCATTGGGACCACTAAACATGCCAATGCCAGGCATGTATGGAAACCACTTCTAAAGTTAATGTGAGCAAAAATATCTGTAGATCATGTTCTAGTTATGTAGATGCGGAAGATTTATGAAATATAATGTATAGCATAGATTAGATAGAGTTTATATAGAGTTCTCAGTTACTATTTAAATTGTTACTTAATGTCAATAGCCAGGACGCCACTTATTAAAAAAATAGTGAGTGCTAAGCTTGAATTTATAGTACTCACTTAGTGAAATCAAGATCTGTCAAGGTTTGTTTGGAACATGATATTTTTCCTCTTTATAGAAATTTAGAAAATATTTTATTCCCACAAGGAAAAAATATGTAAATAATATAAATTACGTATTATACAACATATATATAAAAAGGTATCATATCACAAAAGGTCCAGTCAATTTTGAGACCAGCTGTCATTTGAACTGTCACTTCAAATGAGATAAAAAAAATCCGTCGAAGGACCTTTCTCTTTCCAATATCAAAATTATCTATCTTCACCAAATATCACCCTCTATGTTTATGATACTTCCATAACGGATACTGGCAGAATTGTACCAAATTGGTCAAACGCCATAAATAAAAAAAAGAAAGAAAAATAAAATAATAGAAGAAGAAATAAAATAATAGAAGAAGAGATAAAATTTGGGAATAATGCAATTATTTCGTGATTGTATCAATGTAAGTAGGTATTGTATCGAAAAGATTTGTTTTTTTAGTACACAACTTATTATAATGACTGACAACTCTTTATAATTATAATTTGTGGTGATAGTGACTTGTGCCTCTAATACACTACTTTTATGGAGTGTTGTATGCTGGGTACCTAATTGTGAACTTCATAAAAAAGAACTCTAAGAATATTTTACTAATAATGTAGACTAAGCCCAATTTTTTTACAGATTGAATCCTGTGAACTACCCCACATTTGCAAAATGAAATTCGTGTGGTACATTTTTTCCTCACGAGGCTTAAAGCACTATTTATTATATTCATGTATCATTTTAGTATTTATTATCTATTTTCAGAATTTGCTAATAAATTTAATTATATGTATTTTATAATCGCAGCATCACTCAAAGCCTGTCTGGTAGAGAGTGCATTAGGTAATAAGTCTTTCATTATGCATCATTATGGTTTTTTTAAAATAAATAAATAAAGCATGATCACGGAGCAAAAAAAAAAATTATTAGCTCTCCGCGCAGAGCTGTTTGACGAGTAAGATGTTTCGGAATTGGACAATCATTAATCAGTTTGTATACAGTTAAGTTTCAAATTTGTGTTTTTTTTTTATTTTTAAATTTAAATTATTTAAATAAACAACCTTTTAAGAACCTAGACAATCGTCATAAATTCCTAATTAAACCATAGTTTAAAATTACTAAAATATATTTTAGAATTATTTTGGTAGGCATTACAATTATATGGAAGTTGTATTGTAGCCGGACCCCACAGAATATGTCGTCGCAAAGATCATGAATGGGTGCGCGTGTATAGAAAGCCGTACATTTTTCTAAGGAACTAAAATGCGAGTTGTCTAAAGTGGAGATGGGCGGTTTATAAGTTATTTTATAAGTAAACGGCGCCATCTTGACTGTTATGTATATTAATTGTGTATAATTATTGATATAACTATACATTAAAGAATGAAAATTAAATATTGAAGTTAATTTAATAGTTTTATTTTAACGGGACCTGAAATTGTTTTTCATTTTAAAGCTTCAAACCTATTTTTATTCTTCTGAAATGGTCACCGCCATGACAGTTACATTTTTGGGGTTGAATGGTGGTAATTTTTTCCTAATTAAACTCGTGATATGGAAGTCGACGATTCTGAAAGTGATTGTAGTACATGTTTGGTGTTACTCAATTTGAAGAAAAATTATTTAAGAAGAATTATATACATTTTTTTGATCAATATATTCATGTTACGTTTCTGTATACTCGTATATGTCAAATAAATATCATATATATATATATATATAAATCATAAAAGCTAACTTATACAGAAGTTCAGAAAAATTTGATAAATATTTCTTTAGTCATCAGTTCAATATATTAGTGAGCATATCCCGCTAATTAATTTCCATAGACTTCATCAAACACTAACAATTTATAGCGTAGCGTAGTGGACAGAACTACCAATACCGGGAAGTGCGATACATTGAAATTTATACGGGAACCGCTGTCGCCGAACTCACACAAATAAATGGTAAATCAAACAATAGACTACTAATAAATAATTCTTTCGACTGGTCCCTTTTATTTTACCCAAAACTGGTATAAATCACGCAGTGTTATACTCGACATTATATTTTCAATAATTGACACAAAGTTTATTTTACTATATTGTAGAAAGTTGTTACGACATTTTGTAATCAACAGGCAAGCTAGGGATTTTCTCTATTCTGTAATAGAATTGCACTTCTCCAGTCAACGCGTTTTGCTAGCCAAGAGGTGTAACTTCGTCGTACTTCTATTACAATTAACCGCTAGAGTTAGTTTCGCTATTCCACAATAGATGGCGGAACTTTTCAGTGATCGTGATTATGATCCTAATTTCGTACGCAAAAGGTTGATTATTATATCGTACCTATCCCTATCCAAGGAAAAACAGTTATATATCGCTATTCGATCAGTGCAGTGGCACACTGCATGCATACCGACATCGATAGCTGATTTTACCACGCGTGAAGTAAAAAAACAGGACAAACAAAGTAAAAATACATATTATATTATTTATATAATAAGGTAGATCGTATAAATCTTCGTTATCATCATCATACCAGCCCAGTAATATTATATATACAGCTGGACACAATCTCGTAGTAGATCGATTAGTGTCGTTCTGACACTAGTCGTCGCAGAGATAGTGTGGGCTACGGGATGAAGTCAGACGGCAGTCAGTTGTCTTAACCCGCCCCATAGCCACATCCTCTGAAAGTAAAGTAGACCATGACGCTCGTGTGGCAAGGTTAAAAATATGCTAATTAGAAGAAGATATTTAAAAACAAACTACTCAGATCAACTAATTAAGGGCTTCTGAAACCAAATCTGTCGATATTTGTTTGTTTGTTTATTTGTTTGTTTGCTTGCTTGTTCGGGCTTCACGCAAAAACTAGCGGGTGGATTTTGTTTAAACTATTACAGTGTTAAAGGTACTCTTCCGAGTTTAATACTGCGGCATATTTCATCAAAATCAGTCCAGGAGAAATGAAGTTACAGCTTGAACCCTGTTTTAGTGGCCGCCGTTAAGGTACGAGAGGTCAAGTAAAAATGGATCTGCAACTTATTATATAAATCTATGATTGTTTCGGGATTTCCCATATAGCGCAAAACCGACATTCACGCGGGTGGAGCTGGGGACAAAAACTAGTAATCTATACTATTATAAAATTTTTAAATGTCATTATTATAAAATCAAAGATATTTTAAAAAATCTCAGATCGAATAAACGAAGGCCAAGTACGTAGCAAGAAAACAATTTCGGGGGGAGGGGGTTGGCAACAGAGTGAGACGGGCGCATGAATATAACTCATTAGTACATATTAAAAAAAATACTAGTCTCATTAATACTTACTAAAAAAAATATCTTTTTTTACGATTCGGGGGGGGGGGGGATCAATCCCCTTGATCCCCCTGGCTACGGCCTTGACGAAGCCTTCTGAAACCAAATCCATCGATTTTTGTTTGTCCGAGCTACCCGCAAAAACCAGGTGGTAGATTTTGATCAAACTGTTGCAGCTTTAAAGATACTATTTCAACTTAAATACCGCGGCATGTTTCATCAAAATCGGTCAAGTAGAAATTAAGATACGACCTGATTTCTGTTTTAGTAGCCGCTTTTAAGGTACCAGAGTTCAAATAAAAATGGTTCTGAAAGTTTTTAAGTAAATCTATGATTATTTTGCGATTTTGCATATAGCGAAAACCAGACATTCATGATTTCATGTAAATCAAAAGTTGACTATTTTTACATACATACACTCACGCCATACATACATATCCCATAAGGGTAGACAGAGACCATAGTACATACTATAATACATATATACAGTCCCGTCTCTTTCCCATTGGGGTAGGCAGAGACCACTTCTTTATACCTGTTACTATCGTTTAATGTAGCAAAATGGCTATCCGCAGCTCATATTTCGCCCCTGCGGGCAACGAGATGGGTCAGGTGGCGAACCACGATGCCGCCATTTTATAAGGTTGAAAAGTGTTAAAGTTCCTCATTGCTTAGTAAATAAATAGTTCTCATGGCTTAGCAAAGAGGAAAGGAAAGAGGATGAGGTAAGAAAGGTGTAATGAGCAAGAAATATGGAATTTAGGAAAAGGACTATAGGATATAGGATACTACTATTTCGGAAGGAGTAAGAAAAGACAGTTGTAGCTTGGGCGGCCGGGATCGCTTACCCGTATAATTAAGTCTATTTGCCGGACAGTTTAAAAGACTAAGTACCCTCGGACCTATCACACTATTTTTTATTATTAGATATTATTGAAGTTAGAACAAGATAGTGCCCAAACATATTACAAGTCATAAATTTTGTACATACATACATTCACTCACGCCGGTATCCCATACGGGTAGGCAGAGACCGCAGTTTGCCAAATACTACGATCCTGAGACACCTCTCCCGCCTCGTCCACATCCATACATCTTTTCATACACCTTCGTCGATTAAGGGTGCTACGAATTTGGCCTTTTTGAAACAGGTTGAACGGGCTGTACTAATCAGGTATACACCTTAAGGTGTCTATCAGAAAAACACTTGGCCAAATCTAAAAAGTGTTTAGCGCCTTCATAGAGCTTGACAAGGCGTATGATCGAGTGCAAAGGCACGAGTTATGGACGGCGCTGGTATCGTATGGAGTTGATGGCCGCCTGGTGCAGGCAATGAAATTTCTTTATGAGAATTCAAAGGCCTGTATCAGAGTTAATGAGGCGTACACGGACTGGTTTAACATCTCAAAGGATGTGAGACAGGGATGTGTTGCATCTCCGTGGCTTTTTAATCTTTATATGGACGGCTGTCTGTCGAATTTGAAAGATAAGTGGTAACTACACTTATGTACGGCAGTGAATCATGAGTATGGCAAAAGAAGAACGAAAGTCGCATGAATGCGCTGGAAATGCGTTCCCTGCGGGGTATCTGTGGAGTTATCCTGAGTGATCGATTGAGGAATAACGTGATAAGTGATCGGTGTAAGTGAAAATATGACGTGGTGACAAGGATCGAGAAAGGAATGCTCCATAGGTTTAGTCATTTAGAAAGAATGAGTGAGATTCGATTGACGAAACGAATATACCAGGCAAATGTGAGTGGAAGTGTTGGAAGAGGGTGCCCTGGAAAAACATAACTTGACCATTTTGTACATATTTTGTGCCTAAGTATATTATTATCGTAATATAGATTTAGCCTGTGCAATAGTTTGTATTATTTGGTAAGATTTATACCATAATAACAAATGATTTGTGAAACTCATGGCGGACGTACAGACATACTGGAAATACCACAAATATAAACTGATACTCTCAGAGAGGACTTTACCGTTGCAATATTATAGCTTAAGAAAACCACAGGAATTAAAATTGAAATATAATAAAATGGCTAAAGAACTAGTTTCCAAGTCATAACATTAAAGAAAATTCAATTCTTTTCTCTCTGGCTTTTTTCAATATGGCGGAAGTGCTAATCGCCGCACGGACGTTTGCGTTTTTCTATTTACGAATTAATACGTGATTTGATAATATTTCATTAGTATTTGAAACAAGTGTGAATTTATAAATCTGTGCATCATATTCGTCAATAGTTTTAGAATTCAAAGGAACAGTATCCTCTAATTCAGCTGTAAAAATGGTAATGATAGTTTTTTGTTTTGATACTTTTTTACAAACTTCACTTTTTCAAATAATGTTTTTCTCCTATTTGTTTTAAATAATATTTAAATCATTACAATATGCTAAAGTATATCACTTTACCTTCACACGTGGGTCTTAAAAGTAGCATTTTTTTCGTTTTTTTCTTTGTTTTTAAGTTTTCTAACCAAAAAAAGTGTTGGATGGTGATGTCGATCTCACATGTGGTATTATTTCAATGTTCCTCTGAGAAATTCGTTGTTTGATTGAATTATTGGTCAATTAATTATCCAGACAGGGTGTGGCTGTATTGATTTTCTTAGAAGGTTCTAGGTATATTGATAGAATATGTCTTAAAGTACTGCATTGTTGCTGGTCTAAGAAATTGCTGCAACAATGCAGCGTTAACGCATTGTGATCTACGATATTTTGATATTAACGTAACAAATAAAACTTCCAAAGTCTTTCTTATTATGTACTTGGTATGTAAAGATTACAATATAACATGAGTTTGTACTAAAACACCATGCAATGAAGTGCAGTTTTTTTGAAATGGTGAATAAAAAAAAATAAGAAGGTTTTGACGCAAATAGCTATAAAACGGTATCACAAAACCATGTTATCAGTTATGTAAGATTTTTTAATGCTTTATTTTGATGTTTTATGCCAACTGTAGGTAACATAATAATATATTTGTACCAAGTTTGGTTGGTATTATAGAAACATTGTTTATGATTGCTTTAACTTATTATTACTTTCACTTAAAAAATAGTACATAGTCTCTAAATTTTTTTTAATATGGAATTTATTTTTGATGAATAAAGAAACAGGCAAATGACTAGTTAGAGTGAGCAAGGCCTAGGGGAATAGGCACCTTACTTTTAATCTACATCGAAATAACAGTGCTGCATGCATTGCTATGTTGCAGTAAGGTGATAAAGACATGTCTCCTTACCAGCAGCTTGATATATTTTTTCATATATATTATTGTTTGAATCATATACAATGATGATTACTAGCATTTACAATGATCATTCACCAGCACCATTTACAATGATGATGTGCAATTGAGATTTTTCTTTCCATATTATTTTATTCAGTACATACATGGATACACTCACACTGGTATCCCATAAGGGTAGGCAGAGACCACAGTTTGCCACATATTATGATCCTGATATACCTCTCTCGCCTCATCCACATCTATACATTTTATTCAATCTCTTGTATATTATGGTTGGTTATTACATACATTTATGGATGTAGCATATGAATATGCACCTCACCTCATGACAAGTGGCTATTGTCACCTATTAATGTCTATAGAAGATTCAAGATGGGTTGATATACCTATAGTTCCAATCCTAATGTAGTTAGTGTTAGTACTCCTTAACACTGATATGTGTTTCCAGTACCTGTGATTTTGGAGAAGTACATTCTGTTCTAACTGAACCACATGCCTGCGGTTGCTAGTTTTCATTTACTAGTAAGTTACTTGCAATGGCAACAAATCTTTAATTAAGTAGGGATGATGCTGGTGTCAACTAAGTTGTTGGTCTTATAGAGTGTCCACTTTGTTATTGTATTCTAGACATCTCACACAGAGTAGTATACTTAACTTTGTTCTAGTGTCTGCGAATATAACTCCAAACAAAAAAATAGGTGCTGTTATATGGTAATGAGAAGCTGTCATATTCATCGACAAGGTCACATCAGCCTGAAAGCACTTTTAGGGATGTTGCAAATCAATAAATGAAAATCTATTTTGATTTTGTGTGCAATTATTAATTATTACATACATAGGCTCAGGATTGTAATTCCTTTCGGAGTACATGAAAAACCTTGTGATATTGTTTAAAAAAATCTAGGACACATTACAATTCTAAAATAAATTTGGTGGTTATTATTTTGTAAATTAAAAATTATACAACCAAATAAATATTGAAAAGTTTATTTTTACAAAATTATTCATAATCTAATGACATACACTCTTTGTCTGATGATGAATTTTCTCCGACATGGATAATTAAGGATTGTTCTCTTATATTATCGAAAGCGATATCTCGTTCCCAGTCTGATAATATTAATAGTTTAGTCCTTTCTACTACACTTGCCCAATTTTCAGCGGTGACGTGTTTACATGCATCATTCAGCAATTCCAGCATCTTATTTGCTGTAAATGGTGGACTCGTGTTATTTCTTGCTACATACCATTGTACTGACAATGGTACGGCGGTAGTCTTAGAACTGTGTGCCCATATTCTGCTGCAAGTTCGTCCACAACGTATCTTGGTGGTTGTCGATTTTCTTTTAATATATACACCAACTGTGAATTTTAACATGCACTCATCTACATTGTGGCCATGATCACGAAGCCAGTTTATAATGTCGAACTTTTTATTGGCTTGCGTAGGCATTTTATTTATTATTCGAGAGTGATATGATGCGTTATCCATAATAATCACTGATGGTTCCTGCAACTTGCTCGATATATCTTTAAACCATCTTTCAAACATTTCTGAATCCATCTCCTCGTGTTAATCTTTGTTTTTTTTTCGATTTAAAAGACAGCAACGCTCCTTTGATAAATCCTTTCATAGTTCCCGCGTGACAAATAATCAGTCTTTCTCCTTTTCCTATAGGCACTTTTGAGGTCGACGCTGCAGTGTCATCCGTCCAGCCCCTTGATAAAGTGTGGTTGGCATTAAGCCACGTTTCATCTGTAAATACCACGTTTCCCCAGTCCTCAATTCGCTTAGCTTCCCTCAAAAGGTTACACCGAGCTAGAGCAGTGTCTTGCGTTCCATCAATACTTTTCTTTTGTCCGCTTTTTAAATGCGAATCCTGTTTTTTTCAATACTTTTGCCAGCGAAGACTTCTGCCAACGGAACAAGCCACAGTCGCGAAGTGAAATGTTTAACTTCCTTAATGTTGGGAATTCATTTCTCAGATAATAGTCACATATGTGACGTCATATTGCGTCAGCATCAATTCGTCAACATTAGTTATTACGAAAGGTCTCCTTTTCTTTTTGGCGTTGAGGGCATATTCCTTTCGGAACCGCTTTTTCCATAGACTTCTTTAGTTATATTTGTCACAGAACGAACACCGATACCTAGTGCTTTCGCAACACGCTCACACACATTTTCCAATGGCAAGAGGGATCACCATCATCCACCATTTTGATATTCCCTTTCAAAATAATTACACAGGCGTACCACCAACTCCCTTGACTGTTCTTTCAACACCATTCCCTTCGGCATGTTTAGTTTAGTTCTATCCACTTTATTTTTAAGACGGAGGAATACAGTGTACTCTACTCAACGTATTAATAAACAATAGTTTAAAAAACTAAAACAACACGCTTTATAAGAAAACCGAATTAAGAAATAAAAAATAATAATACAATCAAAAGCGTGGGGTGCTTTTTAAGGCTCACGTTTTTTTTTCTTGGAGACTACTATTGGCAATATCTGTTTATTATCAAATATACTAATTGATATAGCGCATCCCATGCTTTCGATTGTAAAATTATTTTTAATTTTTTAGTTCGGTTTTCTTATAAAGCGTGTTGTTTTAGTTTTTAAAACTATTATTTATTTTTCATTTTTTAGTTTGGGGTTTTTTTTTAATATCCTGATGATCCTGGCCAGTATCTGAAAAAAATTATGAAATTATTGTATTGTCATTGGTCCTTTGGAAGTATGCAAAGTTTCAAGTCGATCCAATGGTTTTAAGTGGGTGAAAATCGTGTCCAAAGTTCGGGTTTTTTTTTAGTATCCTGATGATCCTCGCCTGGATCTTTGAAAAAATTTATGAAATTATTCTATTGCCATCGGAACTTTAGAAGTATGCATAGTTTCAAGTCGATGCGATGGTTTTAAGTGGGTGAAAATCGTGTCCAAAGCTCGGGTTTTTTTAATATCCTGATGATCCTGGCCAGGATCATTGAAAAAATTTATAAAATTATTGTATTGTCATCGGTCCTTTAGAAGTATGCAAAGTTTTAAGTGGGTCAAAATCGTGTCCAAAGATTCCATTACATAGATACAAGTCAAGCTAATATAAAGCGTATAAAATGGCAAACTCAGCAAACAGAAAAGTAGTGGCTAGCACAGGCGTCTCGTTGCGAGTGTTTAATAAACAACATGGCGGCGGTGGCATCATATCAGTGTGGCCAGGACATGGATTTGCTACCATGAACAAGATGACTCTTTTTATTCTAATAAATTAAATGTTACTACTACTACAATAATGTTAATAAAAAACGGCGAGTGAAGTAATAAATAACATATTAACTATAAAATACTTTATAATGCATTTTTGTTAATTATTTACTTACAATAAACAAAAAAGAATGGTAATATTTTATAGTATATAGTGATCGATTTCGATTGTAACAATCTATATTTAATATTTTCTTGCAATCACTAGTTCCATCTGTCTAGAATACAATAACATAGTGGACAGACGATAGTTGGGTATGCACTACTGGTGCTAGATATTTATTTCCAAAAATCCTAAATGGCGAGCAGGCTCTTGTATAACATGTCACACATTTTTAATGAACCTTATTACCTACCTACATACATACACACATACATACATACACACACACACACTCACGCCGGTATCCCATAAGGGTAGGCAAAGACCATAGTACATTACAGTACTATGTTAGTACAGTACATTACTGTAATGTACTAATCTTATTGTTGTTTCTAAATATTTATTCTGTTTGTAGTCTAAAAGAGCTGCTTATGACGACGAAGACAATCCACCGACACCATCAGACGATTCTGATTTTGATGATGATGAAGATCCTGATAATTTGGAAGTGCCAGGTACTGTGTTTCTATTAATTGAGGTACCTAGGCAGCTCCTGTACTAGGGAATATTCCATGTGAACTGAAGTATATTATGTTGCCTGCTATGTGTTGCCAGATATATTATTTGCACGGAATGTCCCAATTTTTAGGAATCTGTGGGCAGGTCCTAGTTTACATTTGATTGTATCAGAAGATCTGAGTTTTAATATATAATATCTATTATATTTTAAACTGCAGTATTAAGTGTATTATATTTGAAGTTTGGGAAGTTTTAACTCCAACCAAGCACACTAACATTATCTTTGCTACTGCTTGCTTCTGAAAACAGTGTGGAGTGCCGACTGGTGTCTCTTATTATGTTGAATAACTTTATATTAATCAGATTCTTCTGTTAGGTGGAGGCAAGACGCTGGCTGCCGCGGCTCGCATGGCCGATAAGAAGGTCACAGTACTACCACAGGTCAAACCCACCACAAATCCGCTGGCTGGTGAGTTCTAAGCCTACCTTTAGGATGGACTATCAGATACAGTATAGAGGATCTACTGTAGTGGATGGACTACCAGATATAGTAGTATACTGGACTTACGGATTGTAATCCAGCGCCATTTTAAATCCAGCTGGATTTTTGCTGGTTCAGAACAAATCCAGCTGGATCCAGCGCGAATCCAGCATTAGTCGATTTTTCAATAGAAATGAAAAAAACTCCAGAATCTTTTATAATATTATCCTACTTATAAGTAGTTGGTCTCCATAGAATTTTCTTTTTTAAAATACGCATCAATGGTCTTCTTAACCTGTTTATTCGGCGTCTGCACACCCTGAGTATCGTCATTTCTTGATGTGGATAGTACTGCGTCTGTATTTCGATTTCGAAGTGGTAAGTTGCTAACAGCAGAAGTTAAAATGACACAATGGGGCTTTTTGTAGAGGGCCTTTCAAGCCAGTCGTCGACCGTTGCTTATCAGTAAAGTTTTTGCACATAATGAACATACCGCACTTAGTCCATCGCTCGATTTTTTAAAATAATCCCGTAAGTTTCTTTACTCTCATTTTCGGCACTATTTTTTTTCTTGTTGTCTTGCTTTTGTGACAGACATTATTTACTAATTTTATAAAATCCGAATTATTTATATAGGTTGATTTTGAGTGTCATTGACATTAACTAATCTTTGAACTGACCTGAAAAGAAATAATTTATAGTAATTATGTAAAATTTAATCGTAAGTAGCATCTAAATAGAAAGGTAAAAAATTGTTAGTTAATAGAGACACAAAGTAAATGTAAGTAGAAAGTACCTATCTTTTTATTTGTACAAGGTATTTACGAATAAATCACTAAAACTACTTAAAATTTTAATACCATATCATGATTCACTGATGATCTTTTAGTTTAAACCAAATATTCTTACAAATAAGTATAGATAAGCTAAGAATTAGCTTGATTTTATTTAATGTATTAGACGTACTTTAGTAAATTAGTACCCATTTGGTAAAAGAAATGTAAAGGAAAACGTGTAGTAAAGAAAGCTAAGCAATGACACTTTGAATAACAAATCAGATTACAACAAATCTTAAAAGCCACACAGCAGCGCGAGCTTGTTTGTTGTTGTGTTGATTTGATTTTTAACGTTTGATCAACCGGCAATTTTGTAATAAAAATAAACATATTGAATATATACTCACAGTAATACATCGATCGGCTAAACAACGAAGACACGTATCTGTTTTGAATACACTAATACACTCGTCTGCTTCGATACGAATCCAACAGTCTTCGGTCAAAATACAAAAATCAAACCGAATAATAGGTACAGTTCGGAATAATCAAAATCAAAGACGATCGTCTTTTGCGGGTTGACACGATCGTGTCAACGAGTTCAAACTTGTGTTTTCTGATTGCGGATCCGCACCACTGATCCAGCAATCAATAAAAAAATGCTGGATCCAGTATTCCAATCCCTAACTAGTCTAGACGATTGAACCCTGACACTACATAGACGAGGAACATTCTGGCGTATTTTTAGGGTACCATGCCTTACAGAAATAAAAAGTAAAAAGATCCGGTTCTTCAAACCGTATCTTTATTCTAAACTGAGTTTTGTTCGTTGCTCCGCCTTGTGGTAAATATGATACAAAATCGCCAAATAATTATGGAAAGTCCAAGAACCATTTTTACTTGAAGTCTCACACCATAATGGGTACTGAAACGGAGGTCAGGTTATGTCTTCAGTTTTACTTAACCAGTTTAGATGAAACATGCTTCAGTATTTAAGTTGGAATAGTACTTTTAAGATTACAACTTGTGTGACTAAAATCTACTTACTGGTTTTTGTGGGAAGCTCAAATTGATCAAATCGATCGTTTGAGCAACTCAAACAATTGTTTGGTTTTGGTTTCAAAAGCCTCTAATTAGTCGATCTGAGGTAGATTTTTTGAAATATCATCAATGTACAGACAATGACGTTTTACAATTTGATAATGTTCTTCTAAAAGCCTTGCTCCCTAATTCATTATCAGAATATATTGGGCACTTGCAGGTGACCTATGCATCTTCACACACTTAGCATCTTCTCTCATATATA
>WUAW01012578.1:63103-86651 GCA_017165845.1 Thaumetopoea pityocampa | reverse complement strand
CGCGATTTCGATACTCGAGAATGTTATCCCCAAACTGTTTGAGTACTGCGAGCTGTGTAGTGTCTATTGCCACTTCAATAACAGGTCTTTTATAACGATTCCTCTTTTAACTAGTGTTTCATCATGTACATGATAATATTTTGCTATGTACACAGGCCTCCCCTAAATAGCGTCACGGTAAACAGTTTTTTACCTGCTGCGCGCTGCGTTTCTTCACAATCGGTTAATCTGTTCTGCTTGTTGTACATTCAACTTGCTTATTCTACGAGCAATGTCAGTGTTCTTGCTTCGTTTGTGCATATCCTTATAGTTTTTTAATCATATGTAATACGTCAACAGCACCGTCGGGCCTCGCATTCGGTCAAGCCAGCAACGTAAAGCCGATCAAGATATCTGCCAGTTCACTCACTAAACCGGTGCAGCTGGGACTGGCTCGTGGCGGCGGCAGTAAGAACTTTTCATACAATTTTACACTTAGGGAGTGGATACTACGTTATGTGGACATTTTTTCACCCACACTCATTGATCTAGCCTCAAATTAGAATTCACTGTGTCTTAGGTACTAGACAACGATATAATGGTAAATTTAGTCTCTCCCTATCTTTTTATAATGTCAACGGTCAAAACGAGATTGCTACAATTTTGTTGCTGTCAGTTTGGTTTTGACACGTCAAAATTAAAAGATTTAAACTTAACCCCCGGAGCATATCGATTAAAGATTTTTTTGTACCGCTTAACAGATATGTAGGTCGGTACTCGTTAAAAATGTTTGCTATCTCGTTTTGGTGTTTAGCATTAGAAAAACGTAGGGAGAGTCTAAATTTAGTTTATGTTACATCAGAATTGATACCATTTATTTATATAGATAAATGGTAAGACATATATAAACATCCATGACTCGTGTATAAACATTCGTGCACATCACCCAAAGTTGTTCCCTACCAGGACTTGAACCTGGGACTAATTGGTACAGAAAGCAGTCGTAAATCCATTGGCTTCCATGTCCTTGGTCACGACATCCAGCCAGCGCTTCTTAGGGAGGCCCCGAGATCGTGCTCCAAGGACAGCCATACCGATGAATTATAGCTACAAATAATAATAATATTCTGGATACACACACACACACACATATTTTATCTCAACTTAGGATTTCCTGTATCTTAAGTACTAGATATCAATGTACTATATATAAATAAATACAATGCATAAATAGATAAATACGTCCAAGACTCAAAATCATACATTTGTGCTCAAACAAAGTTTGACCCTATCGGGATTCGAACCCGGGACTTATTGACACAGAAAGCAAGGTCACTGCGACTGTACGAATCAGTCGTCACAATCTGTGAATGTATCTTCACAAGAACAAAAAAATCAATCTTATTGCACTTTGCAAGGTTATTAACGACCTAACGAAATCAACATTTCGCCACCTGCATGCAATAACATTGTAACTCACTGTTATTGCATGATCATATGATGTTTTTCTGTTTTTAGGAGAGATCAAAATTTCAAAATCAGAAGTCAATAATTCATTCATTTAAAGTTTTTAATTCATTCATTCATATAAAACATTGATACCCAAAGTGGTCTACATTGGTCAAAGGGGTCAACAATGACCTGCAAGGGGTCTACGCCAACTGTCAAAAATACATTTGAAGTTAATAAATTTACAAAAATTACGCTTTTACAACTACGCTTTGGGGGGTCTGCCCAAAAGTGAAAAACATTACACGTGGTCTACAAGACAAAAAAGTTTGAGGACCTCTGATATAATGTCAAGAAAAGCATCTCTATCTAATGCTTTTTGAAGCACTATTTATTTTAAAGTTGTAAAAGAAAACTATTATATATTTTATTATATTTTAGTTAACAAGATCATATAACTAATATGTGAAAAATATGAGTTACAATGTTATTGCACGGAGGTGTCGATTTGAATCTGAATCGATGAAAAGAATTGTGTTGATATTCACAAGAGCTTCCTCCATTATTCAGACGGCATCTGAAAAATTTGATCACGTGTGTTCGAATGACTAGTTTTTCCAGCCCCCCTATTGGCTTTCTACAATCTTTAACGCAAATAGAAACAAAAAATGTCATTCCAATACATTTATTTCGTTTCTATTAGCGTTAATGATTGTAGAATATCAACTTGGCAAATACCTGCCGTATTGGAGGAACTGTGAATGTCATTAGATAAGAGACTATTCGAGGAACTGTTAATGTCATTAGAAGAGAGACAGTCATCTTAACCTATTCATGGGCTTTGAGACATTTGGAGGATGTCGAGTGGTTTTAATGGGCACAAGTCATATATACCTCGCGTGTCTATGCCCTCGATGCGGCCAACTACAGCAACATTTCCACACGTTAGAAAAAACTGATTGGCTAGTGGTATGATACACTGCCAAGTCTTAGATCTCGAATTTGACTCCAAGACACGCGCCCTTGACTTTTCGAAATCATGTGCGTTTTACCCTTTGCAGTCGGGAGACGACTCTCGCTCACCACATGATTTAATGCCACAACTCGACAGGTGATTCGCTCACCACATGATATAATGCCGCAACTCGAGAGGTGACTCTCGCTCTTACTTTCAATTGGGTTTTCTTACTTTCATGTTTTCTTACTTTCAATTGGGTTCCTAAGCTGTTCCTATAAAATGTTACGTTGATAAAATAATCTCCCAAAGTTAATAAAAAAGGGAGTAATGTTTTCTTATCTGAAATTAGTGCGCAACCATAAACTGGATTCCATTTTCGGTCATAGCTCGAACTTGAAAGTAGTGGCAAAAGAACTATAAAAGTAGAAGTTTCCGATCCCCATATGCATGAAACTTAGTAATTAAATAGGCTCAAATGAAGACGAGTTTGATGTAACGTTAATGAGGAAATTACATCTATACACTTGAGAACTTGACGTTAGAGGTAAGAAATTCACCAAAAGCGCTACAAAACATCTCGAGTTGCTGGTTCATCTGCACGAAAACGGCTCCAAGTGCAAAGGGTTAATAATTTACCCTCGCTTTGAAGAAAAGCATCATGAGGAAACCTGCGTGCCTAAGAAATTTTCGGCATTAGACTAAGTCAGTCAGTCTATACCAGTGGTCGGCAAACTTATTAGCCAAAGAGCCAAATATGAACATTACAACAATTTAAAAAAAAATTGGGAGCCAAATCTGCTTGTTTAGTAAACTTTTATTAACACTAAATAAGTAGTACATTTTAATTACCTATGTTTTAACTTAAACAAAAAAAAATATTTATTTATTCTTTATTGTACACAAACAGATACATTATTATATAAGAAAAAAATTATGTACAAAGGCGATTTATGTATATAAAAATTTTACATGATTTATAGAAGAATTTTAATTTATCAAAATAAGATGTAATTTTTTTTTACCAAGTTTTTTCAAATTAAAATATTATTGCGCCTTCCGTGGATATTTGTGCCAGAGCCGCACTTAAGGAGCCAAAGAGCCACATGCGGCTCTGGAGCCGCACTTTGCCGACCACTGCTCTCTACCGTAATTGCTCTCATTTTAAGAGGGGACCCGTGCAGTGAGACCCTAGATGGGTAGATGATGGTGTTGGTGATGATGATGAAAAATAGACACGTTAAATTACTCAGGATAGTGCGAGATCAAAACACTTCTCAATTTATTCGTGTTCCGAGCCTACAAGCCAAGATCTACTACAATTTAAATTTTAGATGTGTATTTTGGCTGTTTGTAATTCATATTTGATTATGCATGCGTTTAGAGGGTGGAAGGGTGCCCCAATTTTAAATAATACTAGATTTCGTCCCGGTTCTGTCCGCGGGATGTCGGATTTCGTGCTAAATGGAAAATCCCGAAATAATTATACAAAAAATGTCGATGAACCATTTTTGAGCTGTCTTACCATAATGGCGGTTATTGAAACGGAGATCAAGCCTATATCTTCAGTACTGCTCGACCAATTTTGATGAAATATTCTGCAGTATTTAAGTTGAAATAGTACTTTTAAGACTGCGATACCGCGACCAAAATCTACTAGCTAGTTTTTACATACAAGCTCAAACAAACGAACAAACAGACGTGAATAAATCATAAGATGGTTTCGGTTTCAGAAGCGCTTAACTAGTCGACCTTTGTAAGATTTTTTCAAATATCTTTAATGTTTAAATTTTAGTGACGTTTTACAATTTTATAATAGTAGACTAGCTTTTGCCCGCGGCTCCGCCCGCCTGAATTTCGGTTTTCTGCTACAGTCCCGAAACAATAAATGTATTGTTAAGTAGAGTTCTGAGTGAACCACCTCGGGGGGTTAGCACATTATTTTTTATATACCGCCAAAATAGTGCTCCGAGCGCTGCTGTGTTTTGATGACACGGTGTCGGTACGTCCCGCGACGACAGGCTATATAGCATTGATACCCAAAGTGATCTATATCAACCCCCAGGAGTCGACGATCACCTGCAAGGGGTCCACGCCAGCTGTCAAAACACTTTTTTTTAATTATATGATGTTCCTAAACAATAAAAACTTCATCATATTACAGTCTAGCCTAAAGACTAATAAGTAATTTTTCTATAACTTAAATTGCTAAGTAGAATTATAAACATAAGAATGCGTCCATCAACACTTTTCTTACTGTCTCGATTAAGGAGAAGTCACTTTGTTAATGTGATTTTAATTTTAACGTCCACTGATAATATTGATATAATACGAATAAACTAACTCAAAAGGTTTAGTCCTGTTTAGTCTTCTCACTATGTTTGCATTGTCCAGAAGCTGTATAGCCTCGGCATTAACATGATAAACGTCGCTTTTCATGAGCTTCGGCGTGTTTTTTTAATAACACTAGCTACAAATTCTACTTTATTCTTTTTATACTTTATTCCACTTTAAGGTCCCGATGTAGATCGTCATTTCTTATGTACCATGGCGCATTTACGATGCTTCTGAGTACTTTATTTTGGAATCTTTGAATTATTTGTACGTTAGATTGTTTGGTGCAGCCCCAGAGCTGGATACCGCAGGTCCATCTGGCATAAGGACCTGCTTGTATAGGAGTACCTTGTTATGTACTGACATCCTTGAATGCTTTCCGAGGAGCCAGTACATTTTTTTGTAGCGAATCACCAATTCATCGCGTTTCTTTTTTACATGAGCCTTCCAGCAAAGTTTTGCATCTAGAGTCATGCCTATTCTCGTATGGTATAACGTGGCTATTTATGTATACCGGATGATAGTAGGTTTATTGGTGAAATCTATGTGAATTGATATAGATTCATTTAGTTTAATACGCCATTTTTATGTCCAACTAAAGATCGTATTAATGGCTTGGACCTTTTCCACTGCTTCCGCATGAGTGACACCTGTGGCCATAACAGCTGTGTCGTCAGCAAATGTTGCAATGGTATTATTTTTTAAATCTGGTATATCGCAGGTGTATAGTAAATACAGGACCAGACCTAGTACACTACCTTAGAGTACTCCAGCATTTATTTGTTTTAGCTCTGAATATCCATTTTCTTGTCTTATTCTAAAAACTCTCTGTGTCAGGTATGAATTTATTATTTCTACAGGACCACTTGTAGTTCGTTTTGACTACTAGTGGTCCTGTAGACGCTTATGTAGTCCATTTGCGTTCCACGCCATTATTTTTAGTGGTTTCGTTATTTTTTATGTAAGATGGTAGTTATTTGCACTACTTTCAAGTTTTTTCAGCCTTTCATCAAATGAAGTCAGCAAGTTCAAGATTATGGCAAACTTTTCCTCAATGTTATGAGTTTTACTTTAGTTTTACTCGCCTGGAAACTTTGTTGCATCCGCAAAAGAGCTATAATTATTGGATTATCTTTCTTTGAAGGATTGTCTCCCGCCAGTAATCATTAGCTGTTGCTTGAGTTCCTCTATTTGCTCTTGTAGAGAACCAGCTACGCTTTGCAGATATTCGTGTTGAGCTTTTTCTTCGTTGTAGAGTTTGTAAAACATAACCTCATTTACCGTTTTAAATTTTAAAGGACTACTTGATTTAGCCATTTTGAAACAATAAGTAACTTCGCCTTAACACAATAAGCAATTTGTAATTAACTGGGTCATCGCGGCAACGCGGAGTGTTTAACCGCGTCAGCGCTTTACCCGCACGTATGAGGTAGCGCAAAAATATTCGACGCGACCGATCACTACGGAATATGATTATCCACTGAAACACATTTGAAGATGAATGAATTAGCATTATTAGCTAGGTAGGTGGTGTATCTAAAACAGAAAAATATGGCAAGTGGTCTACAAGATCTAAAAGTTTGGGGATCTCTGCTCTATAGGCATAACAGAACGGTCCACCGAGATAGCGTCGCGTCTGTTTACATTGCAATCGGAACACTAAACAGCCTGCTGCAAATCTTGTGGTGGGAGTGGTCACCAGCTGATAGGTGTAACGCTCGTCTGCTGCATTCACAATATTAAACAAATACTAATTGTCTTCAAGATAGTAGTGACTCCGTAAGTTGTTGTACCTTAAAGGACCTTTTGTCACTGTTGCCCGCCGTCCGAAAATTAGGAGCTTAAGCGTGTACGTGGTATGCGCACGAGCGTACGTGTACGCGTAGCCCAACAATAAAGAGGAAATTATTGAAATATATTCTCAATTCGGCCATATTAATTGTGGTTCAAGGTTAAAAACTCGTCATCGGGGTACAGTTTGTCTGAACATTTTTCGGGTTATTATGAACTGACTGTTGCCCGCTGCTCCACTCACGTCGACTTCCTGTCTACTCGAAAGCCCTCCCGGGCGTGCGCCATAATTTCTTCGTAATCGTATTGCTTTCCGACTTGCTAGACATACGTTGGTTGTAATTCTGCGTTTACAGAAATTAACTGAATTTAGTCTCTCCTTATCCTTTTCTAATGTCAAACGCCAAAAAGAGGTAGCTACGATTTTGGTGTTGTCAGTTTTGTTTAGATATGTCAAAATTAAAAGGTTTAGACGCGACCTCGGAACATACCGACTAAAGATACGCAAAAACGCAGCATTTTTTGTACCGGTTAACAGAAATGTAGGTTGGTACTCGCTAAAAGTGTTTGCTATCTCGTTTTGGTGTTTGGCATTAGAAAAAGAGGAAAGTCTAAATTTGGTTTATGTTGTGTTACATCAGAATTGATAACATTGTGACAACTCGGCTAATATGCATGATATAAATATAATTTATAGCCTATAGCATTCGGAAATAATGTAACTTTTTACCAGAGATAATTTTTTTAATTAGATCATCAGTTCCGGAGATTACCGCCTACATACAAACTTTCAAACAGATAAATTTTACCTCTCTACAATATTAGGATACATTAAATAGATTCGATAATCATTATTGTTCAATGCGCGCTTGAAAACATTTTCAGCATAGATTTAAAGATGCAATGATGGCGAAGAATAACGAGATAGATAATGACGATAATATTACTTATGTTTTTATGAACAGGTTACAAGTCTTGAATAAAAAAAAAAAATTAAAAAAATATAACGAACCAATTCAAACAAATCAAAGCAACCACAAGCAAACAAAATTTCTTTACTCTTTATGCTCTGCCTTAAAAAAAATTAGTATATTTCTGTTTCATCCCAGTCTCTTCCATACAATGTTAATAATTAAATATGTCGCTTCTCTGAGGGACGGAGACGCAGTTATGCTACAATTTTTACTGTCTTCTCTTTGTAACATTGTTTTTCTTAGATAAAAAAATCACAAATAATGTTCATTTAGATATGAGAGAAATGTGATATTAAATTTGAGGTTTGGTAAATTAAATAAAACGCCTTTTAAAATATAGATAACGCTTTATTAACACACCAAAAATAATATACATAAAAAATAAATAATTAAAAAACAGTAATGTATAATGGACGGCCTTATCACTAGCAGGCTTTTTTGCAGTTAGTACTTTGCTATTATGTCATTCGATCAGTTTTGGCTGCGGTAGTTTTAAGGCCGACTACTATGAGTTTAATCGCACGTCTGATAAAATAGTTCAGGAGTTACTAGTCCTAAGGTAATAACTTGACGGTTTGGCGTAGTGGGCAGCGCCGTGGCTCCGTCGCCGTACGCCGCGGGCTCGTCCGCCGCCTACAACACCGCCTCGCTACTCGCTCAGAGTGAGTACTGAACTAGTGCCGACGCAAACAGCGGATAATCTGCCCCTGACTTACCAACCAGCGCGACTTTATGCGGAAATTTACAATTTACTTTGAAGCTATGATTTACACTACAGTTTAATTCGAAGCTACAATTTACACTACAATTTACTTCGAAGCTACAATTTACACTACAATTTACTCCGGTGTTACGATTTAAACTATAATTTACTTCGAAGCTGCAATTTAAACTACAATTTATTTCGATGTTACGATTTACACTATAATTTACTTCGAAGCTACAAATTACACTACAATTTGCTTCGAAGCAGTAATTTACACTACAATTTACTTCGATGTTACTATTTATACTATAATTTACTTCGAAGCTACAATTTATACAACCATTTACTTCGAAGCTACAATTTACACTACAGTTTACTTCGGAGCTACGATTCACACTACAATTTACTTCAAACTCCACTCCACGAGTGCTATTGGTGACGCCACGTATTCTCATTTATAAAATAAATTCGGAAATATGTCCGTCTGTACTTACCTCTTTCACGAATGAAAGTTGTTAATGATTTTAACTAACAACAGTGAAGAAGATATCAATTTATGAAAAAATTCTAATGGACCGACCTTTTGCATATAACGAGGGAAATTAAAAGTAGGTATGATTCATGCAGGATATGGGTCATGTTATTGTAGCGCAGCCCTAAACAGGTGGTGCCATCTATTGTCAAATAGCGGTGACTAATGCCCCGCCACTGTACCTGACGTTGCTATCAGCTCTCGTGGAGTAGATTTCCAATGATCTGTTTCATTGAAACGGATCATCCACATACTTAACGTGGTTTTTCATTTCGATTTCTCTACGTACCGATCTTCCGATAAATTGGTTATTTATATATTTGTGGTAAGGCACGGGCACAATAATAGCGTCATCGTTCAAATTAGGATAACGGCTGCTGCCCGTTATTCTGTTGTTCAGTCAAAATCTGCTGCGGCTGCCGAGCATGCTATGGCAAGTCCCTTTTAAGGAGGGAATTCATGTCCAGCAGTGGACTTACGTGGGCCGGTAATAGTGATGATGATATTTGGGACGGTGTACGCCATACGGCTATCGATTTCAACGATAACATCCGCCGTGTTCGATCGTATGTGTCTTGCCGCGGAAGATCTGTAATTGAATTTCCGCAAAGTGTTTCGCTGGCTTTACGCACTCTGAAACTGTGCTTGCGGCGTAACAACACGAGGTTTTGTCAATGAATTGTCCGCGGTTTGCGTTGGCTTCTATGTTGTGTGTGGCCATCTATTTCACTACATAGCACAACGTATCGTCAATGGATGGTACAGCTCTTGAGTGACGACATTCCAGTTATAGCGAGATGATTATGACCCATGATGACGTTGATGATTACGTCATTAACTACAGGGTCGATGTGTGGCAGGAGAGGCAGTATCGGAAAAGGGAAGATCTTCCGTCCAGACGGGTGATGTCGGGATTTGTATTTACCCTAAGTCACTATCAAACTTCATACGCGTGATTTAGACTTCTAATGTCGTCAAGAACTCTTGTCGACAACAACTGCGCCATCTGTTGAGAATGCGCGGTCTTGTAGTGAAGTGAGTCGCCACACTGTGTGTGTTTGTAGTGCTTTGTAACAAAGTACGTGGTTAGAAACGCTTAAAGTTAGCTAACTTGCTGCCGTAGCTTTGATGTGAAACATTTCTGCGCACCTATGCGCATGTAAGGTTTATGCGGCTTGCAGACCGGAAACTAAGCTAACTCAGTTTAGCTTAGCTCGCATAGCTGACGCAGTTCTCATACTTGTGTGCAGGCTGCAAACTGTGTAAAGTCAGCTATGTGAGCTAACTAAAATGTGCGAAGCTAAGTTAGTTGTGTATGCCGATGCGCAGTTACACGAGCTAAGCAAAGCTCCCACCCGGCACCCCCTCACACTACCTTCGCCAGTACTGTCCTGTGTCTTGTGTCAATTTATTCAAACTGTTTAACCCTTAGAGCGCGAGCCGTCGATAGTTCGACTCTCTATGAATGCGTATAAAGTGCGGAGCGTCGGAACACCGACTATTGCGCAGTTTGATTGTAGGTATCGACCTGCACGGACGTGTCTTTATTAATTAAATAAATACAGTTATAGTAAAAACTATGTTTCATTTGAGTAGTTTGATATGTCTCTTACACGTAACAGAAAGAATTACGAAAATCCATCTACATTTGAGACAAATAATTAAGATTTTGTGCACACTTAATTAATATGGTACTTTTTTTTTTTCAAAAATCCTTTAGCGATTTATGCAAAATATGTGAAAATAAGTTCAGCACTAAAAGGGTTAAACAATTTCCTATACCGTGGAACACGCAGTCGAAGCACTATCACGACTTAAATAAAAAGGATGAACCTACTTTATCGATTATATTCATGGTGATCGATACGTTCGTCAAATTAAACTTCACATTACTGACCGAGCTTTCACTTAGTTCTTGGTGTGCACGGGACATATTTCTAGTTTAGCTTAGCGTAGTTTAAGTGGCTTAGTTTATGGTAGATTACCTTAGTTTCACTGGCTTAGTTTAGCATTGTCATAGCTTAGTTTTCGGTCTGCAACCCGCAATCCTCTTACAGCACGTTGCGACATTTAGCCAACTCGTCGGGCCTACTTCGGGTCGGCGTTAAAATTTGAAGTTTCACATCCACTAGACTTACTACTACTACTTACTAGTAAATCTGCTCTTTGTAGTCTACCTACCCCCATTGGAATACCAGCATGAGTGTATGTATATCCATTCAAGAAGATTTTATTTCTTGAAATCGAATACAATATTTGATACATTGTGCTATAGTTTTATCTTCATTTTTTAATTAAAAGGCACATTGGTGCTGATTCTGTTGTAACATAACTAAATTTAGTCCCTCCTTATCTTTTTCCAATGAAACGTCCAAAATCAAAAGTTTTAGACGCAACCGCAGAACATACGGACTAAAAATACGCAAAACGCAACACTTTTTTCAACCGTCTGACAGAAACGTTAGTCGGTACTCGCTATAAATGTTTGCCATCTCGTTTTGGCGTTTGACATTAGAAACAGATAGGAAGTGACTAAATTTAGTTAAGTTCTGTTACATACAATACAATCAGCACCATTACAGACAGTTGAAATTTAAATTGGTCACACAGTTACCGTACAGTTAGAGCCTCGCCACATGGGGCCGAACGACACCCACACTTCCACGGTACATATAGATGACCCGTTTGCGAGCATTATGCGCTGTGTTGGACATGTGACAACTTAAATATTAGTAGTATATTAGTATTTGTAGTAGAATTTATTTTAGTTAGACAAAAACTGTAAAAATGTATTCTAGTTAGACAATAAAGTAGAAAACTTTGAAAATGTATACGGATTTTATTTCCCAATTTGTAATATATTTGTTATAGAATTTATGTAATCTGTAAATATTATTGTTACAAGGCGAAAACTAAAAATGTCTTCTTTTTAAAAACTATAATATTTAATTGATTCTATACTAAGTTTACAAATGTAATAGTAAGACTAGTGAACAAGACGAGGTCGAGATGCTGAACGAATTCGTCGGGAATCGGAGTTGATAGGAAGACTCTGGAAAGTAGTGGCGTGTGGGAAGGACAAATATATTTAATGAGATACTTAATGATTCTTTACAATGATATGTTAATTGACGGACAAAGTCGATTACTTAAAGGACAAACGTAATTATTAAATGAGATACTAAATGATTATTTACAATGATACGTTAATTGACAGACGAAGACAAGAAATAATTACTTAGAAGAAAGTTATCGAATATATGAATAACTACTAATTACAAGTAAGGGCAAAGTACGCGACATTAATATGATGATTACTATAGTACTTAGGAATATATAACATTATACAAATTTCGGTCTTTTTTTTAATATTAAGAATTCAGGTTATTATTGTTTTAACACGTTCTATGCCACGTGTACCGTTTATGGCACACGTTAAACTTGACCATCAGGCCACCTGTACCATACATGGTACACGAATACATATTATATATAAATTCTAATATTGGTATAAATTAATGATGGGTATTATATAAAATCCAAACGTTTACAAATGATGTATTTAGGAAAGACTCAAATGACGTGTACGACAAGTGGGGCAAAAGCGGCTTGGCAGGGAGCGTGTTAATTTGATCCTATGTTTTGTGTTTGTTCCAATGGTTTGGCCGTTTAAAGAGGAGTGTTGAAAATCTATCGTGCAATCGAATATAATGAATAAATGTGAGCTGAAGTGTTAAACAAAAATAAATAACTGTTTTGAATAAGTCTGAAAGAAAAAGTCCTAATTTGTCACAGCAAAAATGATTGTACGATATTAAAAACAGCAGAAAATCAAATGGCAACCCAGCTTATGGCATGGCAACTCAGCGTGCAGCCGGCCAGTTACTCGACGCTGTTATTTTGCTGGGTTCGTGGTAATGTCGTATTCTACGCGCTCCTTAACCGAAATCGTTTTAAAAAGTTTGTAGATGTTGATATATATATATATATATATATATATCACAAGACATTGCAAGTCCATTGTGTCACAGTACATTGGTGGTGTAATGGTGCCAGACACGGCTTGCAATCATAAGGTCGTAGGTTCGATACCGGTCGCGTACCACTGATTTATTTCTAATTCGTGTACGGTCTACATTGTAGACACCGATGTGCTCAACGGAGAAAGAAATTTCGTTAGGAAACCCACACGCCTGTATGGGTGAAATCTAACAAAGTGGACTAGGCCAGCATGGTAGACTATGGCCAAATCCCTCCCCTGTTTAGGGGAGGTCCGTGCCCCTGTAGTGGGGACAGATACTGGCGGGAGGAATGATGGCATTGCAAACGGTACTCTGTGCCTAATCCTATGATGTACCGGTATGAATATTTTATTCACATTTGCCCTTTTACTGGTCACTCACTGACTCAAGTGTGTCTTCCCCGCAGTGGAGATGGTCGGCGTCACGGGCATGAACTCGTTCCTGCTGCAGAACCTCAACCAGATACTGGCGTCAGGCATGGGCGGCCCGCTCGCCGGCATGCTCGGCCAGTTCGCACAGATGCCTGCGTGGGCGCACGGCAAGCCGGCCCACATGTGGCAGCAGGACAAGGTACACGCTCAGAGAATGAGCATTCGTTTACAGATTTTGGCTTAAACGTAGCACATCAACTGACTGCATGTATAATATGGTCCTACAATACATTGGTCTAGAGTACATTGGTTGTCTAGATCAGGGGTCGGCAACCTTTTTTGGCTGCGAAATTTTGAAAAGACAGGTGTGTGCCCTGGATTTGAACCCGGAATCTAACATTTGGTGTGCACGCTCATACCACTGCGATATCACTGTTTATCATGTATATTAGTTAAAATTTAACCAGTTCCGAAAAATTAACAAATTCATTACATTTATAGCATGGCAGTGGCTTGGTCACGCTCTGGGTAACTATAAGGATTATTATAATTTTCTACGCCCCTTCCTGATCTTATTTATACCGGCTTCCATTACTGGTATTAATAAATTTAGAATGAGATGTAAGAAATTTCTTCGGTTTATGTTTTTGGGGTCTGCATACCGGCTTAACCCCCTCCACTTCAATTTTCAGCATTTTCATATCTAGCTTCAGAACATTCAGCCTACAAAGTGTTAGGATTACCACGAGTTATCAGATTTATCATCATAACAGCCCACAGACGTCCACTGCTGGACATAGGCCTCGTCTAATGATCGTCACACCGAGCGGCTACGAGCCGCCTGTATCCACCGATTGCTCGCGATCTTCACCAGGTCATCGGTTCCCTTAGTCGGGGGTCTACTCGCACTATGCTTTCCGGTTCGGGGTCGCCACTCCAGCACTTTGAGACCCCAACGTCCATCGGTTCTGCGAGTTTATGTGCCCCGTCCACTGCCACTTCAGTTTAGCAAGATTATGTAGGAGGAATAATTTCTCACATCAATAAGCTAATATTTGTTCTGTGCGCATTCAGGAAGATAGCTGTAATGCGGTAAATAATTTTGATATTTCCTTTTACAGATGCCAGGAGATGAAGAGGAAGTCGATGACGAGGAAATGGGAGTAGCCGAGACCTATGCAGATTATATGCCAACTAAATGTAAGTAATTACAGTAGTTTTAGATCTACTTTCATATGAACTATATATTTTTATGTGAAAAGCAACCTGTGCGAACAAATCTGCAACTGCGCTCGGAGCAGCACCGCGTGGCGTAAGGTAAGTGGGTTATGTCTTCTCCCCCGAGCTTGTTCACGCCGAGTTCTACCACCAGTAATTGGCTGTTTATTTCTATTGATTTATTTAGGATTAGTCTACTTATGTGTTACTTCTGAGTTTAATAAGTATTTTTTATAGTATTTTCTACCTGGGCCAAGTTAGAAACAACTATCTGACAAATATAATTCTATGTTCCAGTGAAATTAGGTCGGAAGCACCCCGACCCGGTGGTGGAGACCGCGTCCCTGTCGTCCGTGGAGCCGGTGGACGTGACGTACCGGGTGAGCCTGCCCGACGAGACCATTCGCAACGGGCTGCTGTCGGCGCTGCAGCTCGAAGCCGTCGTGTACGCGTCGCAGGCGCACGAGCACATGCTCCCCGATGGCACCAGGGCCGGCTTCCTCATCGGTGAGTACCTGTTTACTGGTCGCGATAAGTCCTCTTTTGCCTGAGGTCATATGGACAGCGATGTGCTTTATGATGCCGACAGAATAATAACTTCACTCCTATTACTCTCCATGGGTACCACAAGAATCGTCAGAAGGATACACTGTGGTAATTCTGAATATAGCTCTTTCCATTGGTTATTGGGTGTCCTTAAGCTTTTTTTATGGGGCTCATAGTCAGTGGCCATGTCTCGGATCCGTAGGCCATCACGGGCAGTAAGGACTGACTGATTACCCTGGTCTTAGGTATTTTTGACGAGAAGATATAACGTAGCCTGGTTTACCTAGCTGGATGACGTGTCCGAGGTATACGTATGTATTTCATCACAACTTCGAGTATAGAACTTTCCTAAGGACTATTAGGTGACTATTGACTGTTAGAGCAGGCTCGGATATAGGGAAAGGGTATGGATGCAACAGCTCCCCTCCCCTCCCTCCAGGACTGACGGCTAAATCACTTTATTTTGACCAATTTCAAAATTTATTTATGGCTTTTACTTCATTTTTTAAGACACACACGTTTTAGCAATTATTCTTTAGTGTGTATTTTTGGAAGATAACGCATAAATTTCCCTCCCCTAAACGAAACCTCGTATCGGCGCTTGAGTAGCTTTCTTTTGTATAGTAGCCTGGTTGTGTGACAGGCGACGGCGCTGGCGTGGGCAAGGGACGCACGATCGCCGGCATCATATTCGAGAACTACCTGAAGGGGCGCAAGCGCGCGATCTGGGTGTCCGTCTCCAACGACCTGAAGTACGACGCGGAGCGCGACCTGCGCGACATCGGCGCCGACATCCCCGTGTACCCGCTCAACAAGGTGACGCGCACCAGTACTAGCACGCATGCGGCACGCACACGCACACACGCACGCGCACGCGCACGTGCACGTGCACCCCACAACGCCCATAAAAAATGCGTGCCAATATGTAAAGTTGCTGAGGGATAATAAAATAGAGGAAACGGGAGAGGAGTGAACGTTATTTCATCCTTCTTGATGGCTCTCCTTGAAGTAAGAACTACTAAAATATAACGGGTCATCCTAATATGGGCGGAGGGTTAACCACTGATTGAGGTATTTATTTGTGGCCTATATCGTAAGGGCGATAGTTTGTAAGTGTAGCTTTTCAAGGAGAAGTCCCATGACCAGCAGTGAACTTCTGTGGGCTGATGGTGATTGATGAAATATAGTGTACCTGTTAATGGCACTGTCAAGAATTTGAATTTATCCGCGTGGGTGTGTGAAACTTGGATAAATCAATGAACTCGCTGTCACAATACTTAAAGTGCGTTGATGTTCAGTTGAAGTACGCGAAGATCTCGTCGGCGGTGAACGGCAACGTGAAGAAGGGCGTGGTATTCAGCACGTACTCGGCGCTGATCGGCGAGACGCAGTCCACCGCCACCAAGTACCGCACGCGGCTCAAGCAGCTGCTGCAGTGGTGCGGCGACGACTTCGACGGATGCGTATCCTTTCACGTGCCGCCGTCACACACGGGCACACACTCGTGTGCGTTGTCCGCACCGACCCGACGGATCACAATCAGGGGGACGACAACTTTTGCAATATTATTTTAAACCCTTAGTTCCGAAAGTGGTCCAGGTGGAGCCCAGGGGTCCACGGGAGACTCGACAGGGATCTACGTTGGCGTACGCAAATTTCCATAGTTAGATCTAATCTTCACATTTTTTTGTCGAGTTTTGGAAGTATGGTAGAAATGTAACTGCAAGGGGTTCACCGAAACCAGCTAAATTTTGAAAGTGGTTTATGAGAAAAAAAGTCTGGGAACCTCTGTTTTAAACGCTTTATATGTTCGAAATCATACCCGTGTATAAATATGTAACATTACACCTTTGACCTGTTAGGCGCGGTGGCACAGGCGAATCAGTACAAGGACGGCGTATTTCCTCTGTATATTCTAATGTTAACAGTTTTATAAAACGATGCGAAGACAGAAATTTTGAACGAAAACAGTAAACGGTCGTTTAATTCAAATGGTGAACGAGTGAGGTACTAGAGTGAGCCACCATAGTGGCGCGTCTTTCAGAAAAATGATATCCATGAAAGCCAATATAGTGGTGCGTCGTGCCTAAGAGGCGTATTTTTTATTTAAATTAAGTTTGTTTTTATTGTATTTAAATAAAAACAAACTTAATTTAAATAAAAAATACGCCACAAAAACACGGCACAGGGCACGTGTGTTGTCATTGTGCAATAAACAAAACCTAAGGTTATGTGCAAAGTGGTTTATTGAGAGGGGAGTGCCAAGTCGAATAGAGTCGACGAGTCACGAAGTTGGCCGAATTCACGTCGCGACGTACAGTCCGCACGGTTTCACTGCCCATCCAAGCATGCAATTGGATGTTTAACCTCGTTATCAACGAAGTGTGTAGTGATAATAAGTATGTAGTAATAATATCTGTTTGGATGAATTTTCAAATTAACAAGTTTTCTACAGCAGTGACGCATCTACATGAGAATGGAAAATGTATATTATTCTGTCTTGATCTCTTGGTTTCACTATCGGGTGGACTCAATGCCCCCTTGCTGCGTCTATAAAATAATTTCCTCAACTCTCTAAATCAGATTGTATTTGACGAGTGTCACAAAGCTAAGAACCTGTGCCCAGTGGGGTCTGGTAAAGCCACGAAGACGGGTTTGACAGCGCTGGAGTTGCAGAACAAGTTGCCGAAGGCCCGTGTCGTATACGCGTCTGCGACGGGCGCGAGTGAGCCGCGTAACATGGCGTACATGGTGCGCCTCGGCATCTGGGGGGACGGCACGCCGTTCCCCACCTTCATGGACTTCATCAACGCCGTGGAGAAACGGTTAGCAGCTCATTTTTCTGTGTGCGATGTGCATGCGTGCGTGCGTGAGCATGCGTGCGTGCGTGAGTATGCGTGCGTGTGCGAGTGTGCTTTTCCACTCGTACTCGTACTCCTCTCCTCGGCAGTCTTTATAGCTTCTGGTTTTGGCAGGCTGGTAAGCGTCTTTACTAGGTCTGACCAATGAGTGGGTGGGCGACCGAGCGGTCGTTTCACATCTACCTGACCCACTACCGTTATCTTCTCTAAGTTAAGATTTCTACGAGCAGTGTTCTTACAAAATTAACGATGCAATGTATGGTGTGCAGCGGCGTGGGCGCGATGGAGATCGTGGCGATGGATATGAAGCTGCGCGGGATGTACATCGCGCGGCAGCTGTCCTTCCATGGCGTCTCGTTCAAGATCGAGGAGGTGCCGCTCTCGGACGCTTTCCGGGACACGTACGACAAGTCCGTCGCGCTGGTGAGACGCGCCGCACCGCGCCACGTCGACATTGTCGTAGAACAACGGCACATCGACAAAATGGCCTCTTTACACGAGAGCAGTTTAAAGTTATAGACTTGCATACCACTACGTTTTTTTTCTTAATGATTTATAATTAATAACTATTTATAATTAGCATACAAAATGATAGAGCAATATGTGTGAAAATACATTGACATTCTCGTAGAACAATGTCACATCAACAAAATGGCTACTTTACACGAGAGCAGTTTAAAGTTTTGGGCTCGCATATCACTGCGTATTATAATTTAATAATAATTTTGAGAAGAACCTTGCAGCAAAAAGGAGACAAGCCCAAATTTCAAAACTTTAGGGGTATTCAAATAAAACGTGTGTCTATAAATTAATTGTTACACTTGTGTCTTACAGTTGCACGTTGTAATATAATATATGCGTATTTACATATTTTACTAAAGATGTTAAATTTTTGCCCCCCCCCCCCTGCTGCAAGATCCTCAGTTTAATCCCTAAATTTATTTAATAATAACTTATAATTAGCATTGATAATTCATAGTGGCCCGGTGTGGCGATCATTAGAGGAGGCCTATGTCCAGCAGTGGACGTCTGTGGGCTGGTATGATGATGATGGATGTAAGTTGTATAGTTTTGTTAACATTTTTTGTGATGCTGATCAGCTCCTCCTGGAGCGGTCGTAATGAGTTCCTTGTTCTTAGTGGGTGGAGGCGATGCAGCGGTTCACGGAGGCCGCGGAGCTTATCAACGCAGAGTCGCGGATGAAGAAGACCATGTGGGGACAGTTCTGGTCCGCGCACCAGAGGTTCTTCAAATACCTGTGTATCGCCGCTAAGGTGAGGGAATGTTTTCGCTTGTTAACCTTCTTTACCCTACCATTTTCCCGACTCCATCTTCCGGAGTCTGCTTTGTGATGTAGTTATAAAGCGGGATTAGTCGATGTCAGCGGCGTGGCATCCTTATATTCTGATTACCCCCAGCATCCCTTTGAGGAGCACTACCCAATATATCGTTACGGGTCGGGGGTAAATTAAATGCCGCTTGCGTGAATAAGTTCATTTATCCACGAAGAAAGAAGTATCCAAATCGCAGAATACAATCAGTAACCGTCGTCCAAGCAAATATTCGTCGAAATCTTCCGTAAATAATCTATTCCAATCTCATAGTAAATTTCAGTAACCGTAGTACACGCAGGTACTCGGCAAAGTTTTCCTTTCGCCTTAGTTCGTTCCGAATCGCTTCGTTCGCCAGTCGTCAACTCACTCGCTGCGAGTGCGAGCGTATATATAGCCTGGGAACAGGTTTCGAGAACAATCGGAGACTCGCCGAAAACCGTGGGAAAATACACGTAAACATGTTTTTGTAAACAAGTCCCATCGTCAGTGGACTTTCGACCTTATATCGTAGCGATACGGTTCATTATAGGAAATACGTTAGTTTTAGGTATATTCAGCGGTTACCGCCCACGCGCGATAACAGTAAGGACAATGAACCGCGCATCACAATATTAATTTGTAGGCGCACAGTCACCCTTGGGTCAGAGATATTTTCATGTTTCTAAATCTTTTTGATTTCTATATATTTTATTTTATTTTCGGAACTGAAGCGGGTCGTTTAAAATTATCAAATGGGTCACTCGGTGAACCATAGGTTGTCGATCACTGGCGTGGACCAAACAAGACTGTACTAATAATTATAGATGCTGTTGTTGTAATTAGGTGAACCACGCGGTAGTGACCGCCCGCGAAGCTGTGAAGTGCGGCAAGTGCGTGGTGATAGGGCTGCAGAGCACTGGCGAGGCTCGAACACTGGACCAGCTGGAGAGGGACGACGGAGAACTTACCGATTTCGTTTCCACAGCCAAGTAAGCGTTGACCGTACTATTATAAAAGTTGAATTACGAGAATTCATTGAATTCATTTGCGAGAAACAAACACGTCGATTCTATTCACCGAAATCTTTGCTCCAGTTGGTAAAATAGCGCGTGTTTACTCCGTCCCACTTCTTTCTTGTCGCGACTTGTATTCCATGTGCATAAACATCCGCATTGATTATTTGCGGATGCGGTGGCAGATGTCCAAATCGACGGATTGGTAGACTTCACTCACCCACGCAGGTTTCCTCACAAAATTTTCCTATGGAGTACATTGGTGTCTAGAGCGAATAGTTTACATTCGGTTAATATAATAAATAATTATCTTTAATGTTTTTTTGAGCTAGTTTTAATTGCATACGTTCAAAGATACTTCCCGAAATAATGTGACCGTTGTCCAACAGGGGCGTGTTCCAGACCCTGGTAGAGAAGCACTTCCCCGCGCCGGACCGCGAGCGCATCAACCGGCTGCTGGGGCTCGAGCCGCCCAAGTCCAAGTTGGTGGTGCAGGTGCCTGTGGCCAGCCACCACCACAACGGGAAGAGCGCCCTCGACGACGAGGCCAACACCTCCAAGAGGAAGTGTGAGTTTAATAGTATATGAGTATAATAGCATATATTAGTTTATTTATCAGTATGTCCGTACAATTACAATGTAGGTGTCTTTGAGACAAGACTGAGTAGATTTTTATTAAGTTAATACGTCTTACCATCCTTGGTTACATCAGCTTCCCAAAAACAATTTTGTGACAGGCCTATGTAACTAATCAATACGGAGATCTAAACCTGTTTGAATGAACGATAAAGTTTTCAAAATGGCGTCACGCTATGAAACCCGTACTACAGATTCATAAAGAAATGTCGGCAAATTATGTCTATTTATTATATTAAAAAGGCCAATGACCTTGAATAGTATTAACCTTTTGTTTAAAATGAGAAATGTAGGTAGCTCTCTGACACATGAAAGAAAATCCCTATTTTCTTCTCAACAATTGTCGTCATTTATCAAGCTTATGTTTTATACTCCATTATTTCTACTGCGTGTAATATCATCACCATAATAATATTGTCGACTGGTAGAAATGCCTCAGGCATTAATTCCGCCCGTGTGCCATTAGTGTATGAACTGGAAATTAGTAAATAAATTACGTATATGTGTGATGCGTGGCAGTGACGTCGCGGCAGCAGGCCAACGTAGCGGCGAAGCGCATGCGCGGCGGCTCCTCCTCGGACGAGTTCGTGCGCGGCTCGGAGGACGAGCTGGAGCTCGAGTCGGAGGACGAGGCGCGCGGCGCGCCGCGCTCCGACTCCGACCTGTCCGACTTCAACCCCTTCCACGGCGGCAGCGACAGCGAGGACGGTCAGCGTCAGAATACTTCACTTACGAATTAAATATCGTTTCTGTTTGAATACGAATGTTTCCTGTGTTCGCTTTTTTACGTTATTTTGTACGCCATAGCAAATACAATTAAAAAAAACTTTTCTGAAAGCAGTACCGAAACTATTGGTAAAATGAGGTATTAACATATCGCTATTCTCTCGTATGACCGCACCGTAATGATAGTGACGTCATAAAACAGTATATGCATCCTTTTTTTGTAACTTGCTGATAAGTTACGGGTGACTTGACGATTAGAAATGTCTTTCCAATACATTTGTGTCGATTCTATTAGCGTTAACGATTGTAGTAAGTCAACTTGGCTAGGGGGGCTGGTACTATCACGACCATTGCCATTTTTGGGGGTGCTATCAATGCTTGTCACCTGAAGCAGTCTGCAATTATCAATTGTCTTCGGCTTGTTTCTGTGTGTACGCCTTATTGGTTCGCAGTCTAGTCCAGGGGTTAGCAACCTTTTTTAGCCGTGTGACTGTAACAACAACAACCAAAATGTTAAGCATTAAAGACGGTTGGGTCAGAAATATTTTCGTGTAATCCAAACATGTTTCATTTTTGTATATTATACTTTATTTTCAGAACAAAAGCGGGTCATTTGAAATTATCAGATGGATAATTCGGTGACGGGTCATAGGTTGCCGACCCCTGGTCCAGACTAATGGATTTACGAATTTTCAATAATAATTGTGATATGTTGTATACGCCATAAATAAATAAATATAGCTAGTATGGTAACATGACTTTCTATAATGGTACTTTTATTATTAATAATTTAATTAGTATTTTTTTAAATGTTATCTGTATATATAAAAATCAATCGCCGTGCGTTAGTCTCGCAAAAACTTGAATACGGTTCGACCGACTTGAACATTTTATTTGTTCGCCTCAGTGTAGAGGTGGTTTATGAAAAGATAAAATTAGAAAAAGAAAAACTCAAAGGAACTGCCGAAATATCGGAATATTTTAGATGGTACGAAATTCACCGCGTCAGCTAGTTAATAATACATATCAATCGCTTCAAACGACCAAAGAACACGTAGCGAAACCCGCACGTTGAACAATTTTCCCTACGTCGTGTGAAGTCTGCCAAATTGCAATAGACCAGCATGGTAGACTATACTCTAACCCCTTTCCATTCTGAGAGGAGACCGGTGCCTTGCAGTCGGACCATAGACAGGTTGACGATGACGATGATGATGAACGCAAATAAACCTGACATGTTAACTCGTCTCCCAACAGAACCGTGGCTCGGCCGGAAAAAGAAGCCGATGAAGAAGAAGAAAGTGATCTCACAGAAGAAGAAGGTGTCCACGACGCAGGACAAGATCGAGACCATGTTCGAGCGCAAGAGCGGCGGCGCCGCGCCCGTCACCGTCACCACGCCTCAGGGGCGCAGCCTCACCGGCACGCCCGTCGGCACCAACGGGCTGTACCTAGGTGCGCCGGGCTGCGTGTAGTCCATACTAACCGGGGATCTTTGGGGCTCGGCTGCTGTCTGAACTGCATTTTATACTATTATGACCTTGTTACGCGTCAAATTTTCTAAGTCAAAGATTTAAAAAACAAACTACTCAGGTCGAATAATTAAGGGCATCTGAAACAAAATCCGTCATGTTCGTTTGTTTGTTCGAGCCTCACGCAAAAAACAGCGGGTAGATTTTATTCAAACTATTACAGTCTTAAAGTTACTATTCTGGCTTAAATACTTCGGCTTGTTTCCTCGAAATGGGTTCAATAGAATTGGAAGATACAGCTTGAACCCTGTTTTAGTAGCTGTCGTTAAGGTACGAGAGCTTGAGTTGGTTCTGAAGCTTTTGTATATAAATCTATGATTGTTTTTGGATTTGCCATGTAGTGGAAATCCGACATTGCGCGCGCGCAACATGCGCACACGCACGCATATTACATATATATCGACAGTGGAAAGGAAAAATTGACCGAATAATTTGTGGGTCGATATTGAGTTATAGTCGATAGTGGATTCGTGGTGTAGTGGTTTTAGACGTGGCTTACGATCGAAGGATCGTGGGTTTGATCCCGGTCCCGTACCACTGAGTTATTATTTGTAATTCATGTACGGTCTACAATGTAGACACCAATGTAC
>WUAW01012578.1:39375-53462 GCA_017165845.1 Thaumetopoea pityocampa | reverse complement strand
GTGGCGATGTAGCGTAGGGCGGTAAAACGCACTAGCTTAATGAAAACCTTTTCACTCTTGTCTTGAAGACCTACATTATAAATTGACGGAAATATAAAATAATTAATAAGGAGGAGTATTAAAGTCTTTGGCTACACGTATTATGAACGTAGAAGCAAATCTCTTCGTTCGGGCGGCGGGGATGTCTTCGAGCTAGGCATGATAGCCCGCCGTGCGTCTAGTAGTCCGATGGTGAAAGGGGTATGGAGGAATTATATTATGTAATTTTTGCGAAAACCCTCCAAAATGTATCCTGTAGAACACTGAAAGGCTGGCCACCCTGCGCCTGTGCTCAGGGCTCTATATATATTGAGGCGCCGGTGTGCAAGTGTTGCATTGTGCGCGCGCAGGTGGGTCTGCGCGTGCGCACGTACCACGTGTTGGCGGGCTCGGTGCTGGCGGTGTGGGCGCGCGTCGAGCAGGTGCTGGCCGCGCGCTCGCAGCTCAACAAGATGCAGGTGGTGCGCATCAAGACCGACGACGCGCTCAAAATTGTCGGTCAGTGAGACGGCACGCGCCCGCGAGCGAACACTCGCGCGTGTGCGCACACCGCTTAATCTAGTATTATGTGCTTCCCGCGATCGAGTTTGGTTTTATCTGTAGTTATCTATGCATTAGCACTATTGGTTAGATAGTTTGCAAAAGGAATATAACCCAATGTACGATAAACCCCATATAACTGTTTATCTTAATTGACCAATTGTGCCTTTTATCGGTTCCATAACATTAGATTTCATTTCTTAACATACCGTCGTTGTTAGGTTAAAACGTGTTAATTAAAATATATTGCTAGTAAGAGTGAGTAATACATGTTGAATTTTATGAAGGAGAAAGCAACGAATAGCCTGATGAGTACAGGGTAATATTGCAGATAATACTTATCTCAATCTCTCAATTAAATATTAGACAAACATACATATTTTGAAAATTATGTATGTATTTCTGTATACTATTATAAAATGATATTTAAAAAAAATTACTCAGATCTACTAAGGGTTTCTTAAACCAAATCCGTCGATGTTTTTTTGTTTGTTCGAGCTTCACCCAAAAACCAGCCGATAGATATTGGTCAAACTATTACAGTCTTAAAAGTACTAATCCGACTTAAATACTGCGGCATGTTTCATCAAAATCAGACCAGTAGAATTGAAGATGCAACATGATCTCTGTTTTAGTAGCCACCGTTAAGGCACGAGAGCTGAAGTAAAAGTGGTTCTGAGACTTTTTATATAAATCTATGATTGTTTTGGGATTTCCCATAAATGTATGAATGACTTCGCGCGGGCGGAGCCGCGTGCAAAAGCAAGTTTGTACATACTGTTTCATATTACATACAAGTAATTAAACGTCGTGTTAACGTACACAGGCACGCTGATACCAAAGAACTGCGTGGAGCCGCTGAAGGAGGCGCTGTCGTCGGACGCGGTGTCCGTCACCGAACAGAAGTTCGAGTCGCCCGACGCGCTCAAGTGAGCGCGCCGCGCACGCCCAGCTCCGGCCAGCACGACGAGCGAGCCGACGGCCGCGGTGAGCAGGCCGCGGCCGCGGTCTGTCCGGGCCGCCTGTCTGACGCGCCGCCCGGGGGCGCTGCGCTGATGCGGGCGTGGGTCGCGCGTGGTCACTGGCTGGTGGACGAGCACGCTTGGCGGCCACGCTGCCTTCCCTTTAGTAAAAGACCGTTAAGTGACATTTTGCGAAATTTGAGTTATATACCATATACTAAGTAAAAAAGCCGCTTTTTCACTGTCAGTCAGTCCATGTCTTATTTTTCTATCGTTATTTAGCTACAAGATGTTGAGACTGCACACACACAGCCAACAACTGCATCATTTTTAAGATCATTCAACACTGTTATGTCACTTTGTAACACTAGAATACAGCCACACGCTCGCAACCTTAACAGTATTATAAGACTGCACGGATGGCGCAGTGGTTTAAGCGTCCACTGCGCTGTCGAGTGTTGTGGGTTCGATCCGCACGCGGGACAACAACTTTGTGTGAACCACAAATTGTTGTTCTGAGTCTGGGTGTTCTGTGTTTCCGTTATTTGAATGTATGTAAAGTCCCCGCGACACATGACAATGCGACAATGCGGGAGTTGTTTAAAAAAAAACTAAGCGCTCGTTAAACTCAAAAAATGAAAACTTAACAACAAACAAGTGGTTCGATCTGTTAACACGTTGAGCCCGGCGCCGGGGTCGCTGCGCTCCCGCACTGCAATTAGACCGCGTGCAAAACACGATCGGTTAGGAAGAAGCCACCAAAGTGTAAAGACGATTTTTTTTTTAATTTTGATACTGTCGATCCCAGCGAAGGACGCTGACCAAACGGAAAGTTCACTGTCGGTCCCCAGGGACCGACGCCGGACTCGACGTGTTAAATGTAGCTGACGTTTTTGTCCATAACTCAAAGTCAGGTTTATTCACTTAACGGCCTTCTAGTGAACGCCGGGCAGCGCGCGTTCACTCGCCGCTAGTGTTACGTTACGGACTGCAAACTCGTTCGGGTCGTTTGCTGTGCACGATTTTTTTTTTACATTTGTATGCAACAGCAACAACCATTAAAAAGGAATATTCCTAAAAAACAGTACGGGAATTAGTGGTAAAATGAGGTAGTAATTAGTATTTTAAAAGTGAGCATAAGGAGGAGCGAGACGAGTAGGAACATCTCGCTATCTCTCTCGCACGCCCGCATCATAGTGGCGGTGACGTCATAGAACACTATGTGCATTGTTTTTTATAACTTGACGATTACACCCACTACCAAATTTTAAAGGTTTCTAACATAATTATTACTGAATTAATTTATGATTGATGATGATAATTATTATTTATAGAATTCTTTCTATTTTAAATTGTATATAGCATTAGTTGTCGAGAAAAATAATTTAAACAATTGAATCAACTACCCTATTGTTAAGTCAATTAGTGATATTTCTGACTGATTCGGCACAAACCGTTTGTGTTTCAAGCACACGACCACATGACTGGACATTTTGAACAGGGGAACAGCTTAATCAACAACATCGGTGAATATAGCTCGAGCACGTTTAAAGGGGTGCCATTGGAAATAGTCAATTGGTAATTTGTGGCGACTATTTTTAACGGTTACGCCCTTCATTTTGTGTCCGATATTTGCGTACAACGGAGCAGAAATCAATGTGATTTAAACCAATCAATTCAACATACCATCGTGTTATGTAATTAGTCCAGGCTTTGGCTGCCAAATCAACACGTGATCTATGATGGACTCGTTTCGATTGATTCCTTGATGGAATGAAATTCGTGTAGCCTGTAATGGTCTGAGCTGTGTCTGAGTCCGTACTAAGCTGGTTCATCTGGTCTTATTAAATATATCGTGTGCATGTTCACCTCGACCAAATTGTCTTTTATTCAATTTGTTAATTTTAAAATAATGTTAGTGTTATAAGTTTACGGCTATATATTATATATCAGTGTTAGGGCTGCGTGCCTCTTGATTCGTAGTTGCGTATATTTGAACGCTCCGGTACTAATTTGATTGGTCTATTGGGTAGCATCATATACAGACAAACGGTTTGTTTGTTTGACATTAAATTTGCTGGACTATACAGACCTTCATGTTCCTCTACTATCTGTAACTTTATTAATAATGGAAATACATTTGTTGTCATTATATTTTGAAATTTTTAGTTTTAAATGGTCATAGGCAGGACCTTAAAACTGTTATTCTAGCTTTCGGAAACTCTATCGTGTATTATTGATATTTTGATATTTTGGTTCTGTTGCAAGCACCGTGATCACGGATACCGGATAATATTGAACGCTTGTTATATGACTATAAATATCCCGAAAAGTATAAGTTTATAAATTTTATGAGGTTTGAGACTGACTGGCTATAAAAGTTTGCTCCTAAAAGAGGCAATTGGGTGATTAGTTCCAACCACAAATTTTACCTCTGGCCGTTACGAGCATCAGTTAAGTTAGATCTCTGAGTTTATAAACAACTCTGATTAAATTTAAAACATTTTTGTATAACAAGACTAATTATAAATTATTTTGATATTGTCTATTGTCTGTATATGTCTGGCATTTAGACTTGATTCGGACCGAAGAGTTAATCGGTTGCACGCAGTCCTGGCGAAAAGTGAGGACAGGAGTGTTATTGTGATAAATATAGAAATGAGGAGCTGTTATGTGGCAGGAGGTACGGCGGAGTACGGTACACGGGCTCGTCTACGTAGATGTGCACTTCGTCTCGGTAAACGGAGCCGGCACAAGAGTGTCACCGTGTCTCCGCGCTTGGTGATCGGCTGAAGGGTGCACCTACATAGACCCTTGTCTGCCAATAAGAAGACTGATAATATTTCGGGACCGAAGCAATTTGGATGGAAGTAAATTTTTAATTATGTGACGTCATAAATAAGAATTTACGAATTTTATTATTTTCGGCCAATCTGTGTACATACTCGCTTAATCGCCAAATACTTCGGTGACTTTTTTTTGTGAGCCTCGGCAATTTCGCGGCCGGGGCTCCGTTACGTGTAAGGGAGCGCGCGCGATTTTCTGTGTAATGTATTATATGGGTGTACTGAAGTTTGAGTATATATTTGGTGTATATGTTATTAAATTATTATACGCGTGTGAGCGTCGCAATCGTATGGATCAATCAATTATCAAAGCAATCAGTCGCTTTAAAATATCATCGTTTTTTATAATTACTGCTCTGTCCTGTCAACGAGCGAACGAACGACTGCGGAACTTCTTTGATTTTCATTCTTCTTCTTTCTTAGTTTATGGCAGCGGACGCCAAACTTTTTGACCTCTCGGACCAGTAAAGTCATAATTTAAGATTTTTTAAGTGTTAAATATATTTATAAAAATAAATTGTGATCAGGCTTGGGAAGCGTCAGTATACTACTATTTCTCTTTGATCCATTTTTTCACGTAATGCTATGAATTGAACTATGTTTCAAGACATCTACAAAACATAACGTTATGAATAAGTATAATCCGCATTTTTCTGGGGGCCAGCGAAATTTTCTTACGGACCATCACTTTGGCGACCTCTGGTTTATGGCGTTTGACTAATTTGGTATTTTGATTGTGTCCGGTATTGTTACATGGCTGACGTATGAGTTGACAGTTTGAGCACCGAACGCGTTTTGTTAGTCCAACCGTTGCGACGTTCACCTGCCATATTTATAATCTGTGGGATAGGCTTATAATGCAAATTGAAAACTTATTCGAATTTAACATGACAAAAAAAATATTATTTTAATCCTAGCCTGTACCCCCGAGTAGATATAGGTTCTCAACGATTCAGTCACATTTGTTAGAGATAGAAGAAGCTCCAAATGCTAATGTGCGCACTATTTAACATTGCATGCTATTTTAAGCACTATACTTTAAGCGGTAGCTGTCAAATTAAATTATTCAATCGTGGAAGAATATATAAATGTGTATACGTCACCTGTGGACATTTTTGTCGTGAGTTTTGTACTAGGCGTTGCGTCTATATGTACACGTCTATGGGTCAATGATTGCAGCCACCGGACGCTGTACACAGACGCAGCCTCGTTGTGGTCATGCGGGAAGACTGTCGATAGTAGACGTGTATTTTTTTTGGCACACCGTGGACTCGAACCCTGTTGATATCTCGGTCCTCGCACGCGGTTCTCGTATACGAATTTAAGTCAATATATTTTTGTACATATTGTTTATATTAGTGTTTTATTTTATTGTGTTATGTTCAATTTTAATTTTGGTCGTCGTTCGACTGGGTAAACTTTTGACGACGATCTTCGCTAACCCCCCTTTAAATTGTATTGTATATTAATTTTAGTGTCGATATCTCATTCGGTCGATATTTCGTGTATCATATATATGTATATCATAAATCGACGGCAAATTTTTCCCCAGTGGAGCCTCGGCCTACTGACTGCAGAATAAATCGATGTAACATTGTTTTTATATAAATATAATTATAAATGTGCCCAATGTGAGTGTCCTATAATTATTGCAACATGCACTGTATGTTCCCACCACTGCTGAAATATTTTAAATGTACCGACATAAGAGTTTACACAACATATAACCACAAGCTGTACTAACGTTATACCAACGTTATACTAGACGACTAGATTTGGTCCTCCGCTTTGACAGTAATCGCAAAATGTTTAAGGTTTATGTAGGTGTAAATTAGATATTCTGTCAGAACTGAATTTTTCAATTACTAATTCTATGGTATTAAGGAAAGAGGTTACGAGTATGTATTAATCAACAACTGATGACGGTGTGTGGGTCACGAGATGACTGCACCCAACGTATCGTGTCCTTTCAATTTATGACTCGGCCCAATTTGTTAAGTATAACAAAATAAACTTACAGTAATCATATAATTCTTCTTCTTTTAAAATCCAATCAATGTTTAAAAACCGTGTGCAATTTTTTTTTTCAATTTGTCGATTTACTCCCATTTTGACACCACAAAATTATAGAAAAATTTACAAAATTATCATTTCTGTATATGTAGAAATTCTGTTACCTGTAGAACCTACAAAACTATTTCTTGTGTTATTGTCTGCGTAAACTCGTGTTGTCTGAGCCACCGGTGCGCGTACGCATCGAAAAGCACCGTGGTTTGTCTAATCCGATATATCGACACTTCTATGCAATAATATTTATATTTATGTTATATACAATATAACATAAATATAACTAATTCTTGTTATATACATAGATAGGCATAGAGTACTCTTATAACTGATTCATTACACAACATAACAATACAAAAGTGTACATTGGGCACATATAGTTCATGTTAACTAAAAAATAAATATAATAAAATATATAATAGTTTTCGTTTACAACCTTAGAGAAAATGGTGATCCTAAAAAACGTTAGAGATGCTTTTCTTGAACTTTATATGACTTTTTAACTTTAAATTTTGATCTCCTCTAAAAACAGAAAAAGTGAGTACAGTGTTATTGCACGGAGGTGTCGATATTTTATAGTTATATATTGTATAATTGTATAATCCTATTGCTAGTCTGTAACTGTCCTAATGAGATTCAAGAGGAAAATCGCTTAGTCTAGACGCAGATTCCTGTCTCAGATGGACCTATAATGCTATAACCTCTTATTTCATGCTTTACAGTCTACTTGTGTTATTGAAATATATTTAAACTCAATTTTTTTTATTTAATTTAATCTTACCTACCGGTAAAAAACGCCAAGGTACAAATAACTTGTCCAAGCGGCAAGATACAGGACAGTACCCGGTGCCTTGTTTTTTTTTTGTACTTATAATTAGAGCTGTATACCTAATTTATTGATGTTAGATGTAATAAATAAAATTCTAATATTAAAACAATCTTCGGCACATGGCCGAAACGTGATATGCAAAGTTGCAAATTTGAAGAGGGCGGTTTCAAATAAATTCCTCAATGGATCGCAGATTTTGCCAAATTGGGATAAAGCTAGATAAGAGAAATGTAAATTTTATCATATTCGAGCTAAAGGAATACAATGTTTGCAGCTGCGCTAGTGTCGCGAGTAGTGTATTACGCCACTACTTGGTAACGCTATGCGTTTTTCGCCATTTAGCAGCAGACTGTACCGTTATTTAACGTATGCTAAAAAATGATTTTATATTATTGACCCTTGAGCGACGAATGTTTGTATAAAGTGTGAAACCGGAACATTGAATGGCTGCCATCGCGATAGGTGCCGTTCGCTACTAAATCTCGTTTTCGTATTTCATATAGTGTAAAAAAAATATAGACAGAAAATAAATGTAAATAATTATAACATGTGTAATTTTTTTTATTTATTCCAAAATATTATGAGTTCTGAAACCAATAAACAGCCGTAAGAACGAAAATTAGCTTCGACATGCCCGATGCTAATGCATTAAACAAAATGAATGCAACCGCTTGAATCTATATGCATTGAGTCGCATTAATTCCGGGTGCAAACATTTTTTTACGAGTGGGAATGTCAACCTATCTAGAACACTGATACGACAAAATAGGCGACTGGAATACACAACCACTTTGTCCTCTTACCGACCCTACGCTTGAACACGGGAAAAATCTTTATCCGGGAATCAAACCTAAGCCTTTGGGTGACTATATGCAAAGAAAATTCGTTATACGCGACTGTAGCAAATTCGCGTGTGTCAAACTTTTACTGAGTAAAACCGCAACTTTTATCTACACCTTGACGGGCTTCGGCATCCCTTGCAGACAACCTACCGATGCCCCTCGGTGCGTTGGTCCTTCAAGCACTTCTCGAGGGGACTTAGCATTGGTCTACCAGCATGACGAAAACTATACATATAATTCATAGTCATTCTACCTGGAGACTGTTTTGAACGGACGCTCAAGGTCACTGGCCATTGTAATCATAATCACATACTGTAGCTATCTCGTTTTGGCGTTTGACATTAGAAAAATATAGGGAGGGACCAAATTTAGTTNACAGACAACCTACCGATGCCCCTCGGTGCGTTGGTCCTTCAAGCACTTCTCGAGGGGACTTAGCATTGGTCTACCAGCATGACGAAAACTATACATATAATTCATAGTCATTCTACCTGGAGACTGTTTTGAACGGACGCTCAAGGTCACTGGCCATTGTAATCATAATCACACAATCACATACTGTAGCTATCTCGTTTTGGCGTTTGACATTAGAAAAATATAGGGAGGGACCAAATTTAGTTTAGGTTCTGTACAACAGAATCGGCACCAATACGACACATGCACATATAAATACGTACTTACAACAATCTCAAGTCGGTAGAATAAAAGGTCGGTCGTGAGTGCCCGAGTTTTGACGATATACCAAAGCAGTTATTGTAACATGCATGCATGTATCTACAATGCCAGCCCTAGCGCTATGATAACGAGTCAAGCGTAAGTAACTATAATCTAGCAAGAAATATAATATTCTCACGAGCAAGCTAGGCTCGAGCCAGTATATCTATTTATGATCACGTGCTTCTATCTATACTATTTTTAAATTATAAAATTGTTAAATGTCAAAACTTTAAACACGTTTAATATTTTTAATCGCGTTTTGTTATTGCATCACTTTCTGATCATGACGTAATAAAAAAGTACGTCTATGTTTCTGATCTGTTTAATTTTTTGACGTTTCCTGAATAATGATCGGAAATGTCATTTTCATGAAAATTTTGCGCTATGCTTTTGTTATTTCCATTTAAATTTTCGTATTGAAAAAATTATAGCTTATTGCTAACATGACTGATAAAGATATATCTGTGGAGGAACTGGAAGAAACGGTAAGTGAACAATACGTTCAGGCGTATGCTATTGAATAATGTATCGATAAATGGCAGAAAAGGAATTTAGGTCACCGAGCCGCATTTTAACTATAAATAATGAATAGTTGTTATATACCGTTTCAAAGTTGAATGAAACATCTATTATTTCTTGAATCCTCAAGTATAAATAATATTACAGTGCAATATTATATTGTATTTTCATTTTTTTCTTTGGATTATGTGTAATTTCTTTTAGTAAGTATTTAACATTATTCCTTATTTTGAATGAACAATTAAAGGGTATAATTAACAAAGACCGAGAGAAATGTATTAGCTGTAGACAAATGCATGGACTTCTTATTTACTTTTTTTTTGGAATGACAAAGTTTTATGGGGTTTTAATTATATAATGATTACCTCAACTTTATGTCAAGATGATTGTTGTTAAAATAATACATCTTACATCATCATACATCTTAATCATGCCACTAGTCTAGCTATACCTCAGTCATAACCCATTGAGATATTTGACATTTTTTGTCTCCTTGATTACTAAATATTTAATAAGTATATATACAAGAGTAGCGATATATAGTAGATATATCATCCTGTCTTGAATCCTCACTAGGTGTATGTGGCTGGCGGTAGCTGCTTACTATCAGGAAGATTGCATGGTCTTTCGCAGCTCAATTTGCATAGTTTTTTTACAGGTCTGATATATATATAAAAAAGTATGAGTTATCATACCTGGTTTTTTATATTATTAATCCTGTTGGGTCCTATGAGTGTAGTATCACTTGAATCCTTATACCTGGCTATATATTAGATGAAATCCTTAAAAAAATATAGTGTATAGGGGCAAATCAACTCTTGTTTTTGGTTGTTTATAGTTTCTTATATTTATTTACATCTAAACTAGAGTAGACCAGTTGCTTGTGACAATATTATTAATTAGACAAAACAAAGAATAAACTAGCACATGTTGTAGATATGTTTTCACAAATTTAACACATTTTTATTTGGTGACCCAAATGTCAATTTTAAGCTCCCATATTTTAATATTATATTATATAATATTAAAATATTTTAATAACTATTTATATAGTACAAAAAAATGGAGTAATTTGATAATGTTTTATTTAAGTACATTTATACCATAGTTACAAAAAAAGTTGATTCACGCATGTGTGGGACAATGACAGTATGTTTTCTCTGTGAGGCTTCTACAGACCAATTATTTAAATTTTGAGTATGATCAATCAAACACTATGCTATAGGTGAAACAAACAGATGAACAGCTCAGTTTGATGGAGTGGAAGATGGATAGTGTGGAGAAGNAGTTGATTCACGCATGTGTGGGACAATGACAGTATGTTTTCTCTGTGAGGCTTCTACAGACCAATTATTTAAATTTTGAGTATGATCAATCAAACTCTATGCTATAGGTGAAACAAACAGATGAACAGCTCAGTTTGATGGAGTGGAAGATGGATAGTGTGGAGAAGCAGCTGGTGGAGCCGATTGATAGCCAGGACCTGTGCATCATTAACCTCATTAAGTCTGTCTCAGAGGTGAGGATGGTCTTGTATATTCTTAAAATAACATTATAATTTACTGGATAATTCCAGTAATGTTTCTATTGTAGTAGGTAATTTAAAGATAAGATTCAAAGCAAGTTTTTTTAAGTAATTCATTTTCCAATTATGTAAATTGAATTGTGTTAGCCATTTTTTAGAAATCTTTATATAAAAGCCATTGACTATTTCAACATAATGATTTTATAAATTAATTAATTAAATTCAAAAGGCACTGAGAATTATACAAAAAATAATACATTTAAAAATAATTCTGTTAGTATTAATAAAGTACAAAAACTTTTTGGACTTTATTTATATAAATGATTAACATCAAAATAATACAAATTGTATGGTGCAATGATATTAGCTTACTAACGATGCAAACATAACTCTATATTAGTCATAATGTGTGTCGAAATAGGTATAATACAACTAACAGTTGAATAATATCAATGCAGAAACTGGACAACGTTGAATTTAAACCAGTGACCCCCAGACTTTTAGGTCATGTAGACTACTTGCCATGTTTTTCTGTTTTAGATAGACCCCCTACCTAGCTAATACTGCTTTCATGAACTTCAAATGCATTTTTGATTGCTGGGATAGACCCCTTGCAGGTTATTGTCGACCTGTGGGGTCTATATAGACCACTTTGGGTGTCCGTGATGTAAACTATGGCTCATAGCAAAGGACCTGGTGGCCTAGGACACCTATTTCATTTCTAATCTTTTTCATTTATATATGTATGCTATGGTCAGTAAATACACCCTAGATCTACCCCGGGTAGTGTCTTACTCAAAACTACTTCTATTCAAGACTACTTACTTTTTCTTTAACATTTAATGACATCATCAGCTTCTTGAAGTTTACTGCTAGATACGGGCCTCTTCCATAAAGTTATTTGCTATAATCTCCGGATTTAACATATGTTTTGGAAATTCCAATAGCTGTTTATTGAATTTCATGGTAGTGCTGGTACACGTTATCTGATATACCCTCAACCAGTTAGCACATTTATGAAAAGAGATGGAGTGATGCTATTGTTGGAGTGTGCATGCGTGCACAGTGAATAATGTTATGTACATTCAGAATGTTATACTCCATATTGTCTCCATCCCTTCTGACATAGGCCCTATAGTAAAAACATACATACAAACACACCTTTGGCGTCATCCATAAATTATGTCACACGTTAGGGGGGAGACCGAATTTTGTGATAACGGGCAGGGGGGTCAAAAAAAGCTTTGTGACGTTACATGTCAAAATTTAAATATTAAAACGCAAAATGTACATGTGAATAAAAAAAATTTACAAACTCGATGTATATTTAATAAGATTAGGTAAATTTAAGTCGTCGGCAGATATTCGCTCGCTGTCCTGAATAAAATTGGAAAATATGTGACGTCACACCAGGGGGAGGGGGTTTCAAAAATGTGACAACCTGTGACAAGGACGGGGGAGGGGGTTAAAAATATTGTGTGACGTAATTTATGGATGGCCCCTTTTTCCCTGGCTGTCCGGTAGGGAAACGAGCCCCGGTCTCCTGCGTGATCGGCGGGCATCCTGACCACTATACTAACGAAGAGTTGACAGAAACCACTTTTTTCTATTTTCACGAGACGTGTCGGGCAACAAACTACGACACCGCCGTTTTATAAGGTTAAAAAATGTTAAAGTTCCTCATTGCGTTCCCATGAAAACGAAAGGTAAATGGGTGAAGTAGGAATGGTGTATTGAGCAAGGAGTATGGAATTTGGGAAATAGGAACAATAGGATAATATAGGATAATACTATTTCGAGTAAGAAGTATTAGCTTGGGAGGCCGGGTTCACTAATGGCCCGTAAACTTAAGTCTATTTGCCAGACAGGCTAAGACAAAGTACAGAAAAGACTAAGTACAAGTAGCACCAAGAAAATAATTGGTTGGCAGGTTCTTTACAATCATTTGAAGAGCAAAATCACAGATGGAATTGACAAGTTTTTAATTATTGTAGTCATGATGTTAAATAGCAGGTGAAGAATTGAAGGTTTCCATCAGTTAATATAACATTACCATTGTGCTATTTTGCTTTTCATTTGGTAATCCAAGTCACAAGTTACAGTGGGGATCAGAGAGTATAACTTAATTTGTAGTTTTCCGCCTCTGTTAAGTGCAATATTTTAACCCCTCATAAAACTCTCCTGCGACTGCCCAGGTCTTGTGATGTCTTTTCCTCAGTAAAGTGCACTTTGCTCTCCTGCCTAGTGATGCTGTAAAGGCCGTCTGCAGCAAACAGTAATTCTCAACAAAATCAAATAATATGAAGAGTTTTCAAAGCTGTGTAGTGTACAATGTTGTATAGAGGCTTAGAGGCTAATTAAAATAAAACCATTGTGTAATATGGATATTCTATAACTTAGTTCCGAGATTAACGTTGGAATAAGCAGACTGCCATGAAAGTTGTCCATTTTCTGCATTGCGCCTATTTTGATATTGAAACATATATATGCCTTAAGCCTTATAAGATTGACTGGGTGGACCCAAGTCCTTTATGATAACAATATATTTTGAAAATTATTTATGTATAAAATAAATATTTTTTTCAGCCTCTTGCATTAATGTTGATGGCAGGTCAGAATACAGATAATCTAAAGACGCCGTGTTATGTAGCTTGTTAGTTTTTACAATACACTCGTATTTTTTCTCTTTAATGAACAGGCAAATCAAAGAAATATACTTCCATACGCGTGTTCCAATAAACAAATACTGTCTTAAAACTAATTCTATGTATTTCAGTAAATAGCATTAATTATAAAAAAAAAACTTATGAATAATCTAATTTTATTTCGAAACTAAAATTTCGCATTTTGCATATATTGCATACCAATATTAATAAAATATACTTAATAAACAAATATAATAAACAAAAACGAATTGGTTTCATCACCATCTGTGATCTCTTCCACGCATTAAATCATTCGTAAAGTTAAGTAAATTAATAATGTTTAACACATGTTTTGTTTTTAAAGATCTTACGGCGCATCTTCTGGTAACACTGCCTATCGCATATGGTGCCTAGCTTTCACGTGGGTGGCACTACTGTCAAGTGGGTGGCACTACTGTCAAGTGGATGGCACTGCCTGTCACGTAGGTGCCACTACCTGTCATGTGGGTGGCACTTCCTGTCACGTGGGTGCCACTACCTGTCATGTGGGTGGCAC
>WUAW01012578.1:0-19982 GCA_017165845.1 Thaumetopoea pityocampa | reverse complement strand
GTGAAATAACAGCACACGTATACATAAAATGGCACCCTGTGTCATGAAAAGTACAAATCAGACTTTATAACGAAAAATAAAAAAACCTAAGAGCTATCTATGTATTGTAAAGTCTATGTTAATAAATTAATCAAGTTATAAAATATTGTCAAAACACTCTACTACACTAAATGACGACATTTAAAAAAATCGTTTTTGTATATATTCAGTTATATAATACAATAAAGAGATCGTCAATATTACGAACTGACAAACAAAAAGATCTAATTTAACATCTCAATCTAATTATAAAATCAAAAACCTTTTTGACTGAAAATAAGTCTCAGAAGACTCAAAAAGGTCTTCGGTAAAATCCCTGTTTGTATATATATATACAGGAACTAATTTGATCGAGACATATACAGGTAGTATCTCAAAAATAAGTTGCGTCGATATTTTTAATCGGCGCTGACAAACGCCGATTAAAACCGATTGTAAGCATCAATCCAATAAAGACCTTATTGCACTACGCGTTAGATTGAATATGTAATGATAGATGAACTCGTGTTATCTCGTTCGTAACATGTGTACACTAGCGGACGCCACAATAACGCACTCACGTTCGACCAATGGTTGACGAGAATTTTACCCGCGCAAACGAAATGCCTTATAATTGACTAAAATATTTTCGTATTTTTTTTAAATATTATACTTGTGTCAGGTTATCGTTGTAACTTATTTTTGTGGTACTGCTGTGCATAGTTATGAAAATGGAATATAAATGAGGCTAGTTTTTTTAATAATTTCATACAACATTTAACATCCCATACAAACAAACGGCGAGAATAAACGAAAATGAAAACAAATCTCGAAATCAAACGAAACTAATATTACAGTTTCTGGTGCTATTTTGGAGCATAGATTAGTTAAGACGCACATTCTCGCTTATTCTCGATGGGATATAACATAGTTTATCAACAATTCCTTTATAATCGTCAATAAAAATAAGTATAACTCTTTGACTATAAAAGATTATAATGGCACTAATTAATATCAATGATTTATGTTTACATGAACCATTACAGGGTTCATTAATTTTCCTCCTCCTTTTCCTGCGAACATTAACAGAAAGCCACAGATTTAACCGTCAACAATATAGAACATAGGTCTGATCCAAAGCTGACATACAACTTATTTCAGAAATTTACTGACAGAATGTCGTTTAATCTATGGTGGACCTGATTTTTTTTCATTAGATTATATACTTCACTTCGGTCGCTAGTGAAACTGAGCTCACTATCCAATATTATTAATTCAATATATAATAAATAAATGTCAATATGTTTCGTATAGACTGTCATCTCTGTATCGAGATCAGTTTTGAGAGGAAGATCTTCATACAAATATAGATTTTCGAACGTTGGTAGCCGATTCCTAAGTAATAATCCATGTATGTACGTATTTTAAATTATTCGTGGTAATTAACTGTATTCCGTACATTTGTGATGAAAACTGAACACGAAACCCAGCTCGCGCTTTAGAAAAATGAAGAAATAAACTAATAACGGTGAAAAACTCTATTCTCCAGAGATTAATTCCGTTATATCCTCCAGTGTTGTGTGAGTTGTTTAAACTTATTACAGTAAGTACCACAAAAATAAGTTAACACATTACTGCGTTGGCGTACACGGGTGCTAACAAACGCTGATTAAAACCGATTGTGAACGCCAATTCAATAAAGTCCTTGTTTCACTACGCGTAAGGTTGAAAATATAAGGAAAGATGAACTCTTGTTATCTCGCTCATATTATGCGGACATCACAATGGCGCGATCACGTACAACTACGAGGCCTGCGAGAATTTTACCGGCAGTAACTGAAACTGCTTTATAACTGGTCGACGAATGCTTACGGCGCATCCATCGTTGTAACTTATTCTTGTGGTACTACTATAGCTTGCTATACTGAACAGCGTACGAGGTACTAACACCTGTTGCATCTACCCCCAAAGGACAAAAAAGCAGTTATAATATCTCGCGTATCGTAGAATCAATATTTCTAAATTGGGTATAATATTTTCTTTAATACAAGTATTTTATAAACGCTACCTGAACTAGAATGTATAAGACAACAAGTGTATATTTACATAAGTCATGATATTAACATAATACATTCAATATTCATAGAAGGTTAACAATTAACACTTCGCTTTAATGATCATAAGTTTGACCATCGATCAATAAATCGGTTAATACTTATCGATAAATTTTATTTATAGTTGATGAGACATCATGGAACATTCATAAGAATGAAATTTTGAAAATGTTTTAAAAATCATTTGAAAAGAGAGAGCAGCAAGCTTTTGCTTTAGCTTTTTTTTCACCATATAGTAAGTTGGTACTTGACTACAACCCCACCTGATGGTAAGTGGCGATGTAGCCTAGGGTGGTAAAACTTGCTTCAGCAATTGCAGACTTTTTAAAGGCAACGCCCGCATTAAGATTAAATTCCTGTGTCGCGGGGACTTTACAAACATTTAAATAACGGGAACACAGAACACTCAGACTCAGAACAACAATTTGTGGTTCACACAAAGTTGTTGTCCCGTGTAAGGATCGAACCCACAACACTCGACAGCGCAGTGGACGCTTAAACCACTGCGCCATCCGTGCAGTCCGCAAAATTCAGCAATGTTTTTAATGTCAGCGCCAGCATCGGCTGATATGAATTACCAGAACTCCGCATCAGCATCAGAGTCCGCTCCGCTGGTGTCTCAAGAACTCGCACCAAGAACAGCCCCAGTATAAGGAGTTAAACGCACGGTTCTCTCAGCCGCGGGAGGCGCTGCACTCTATGTATTTTGTGTATCTATCACAGCGGTGATATTTTATTTATTTTAAACTTTACAATCGTCTCACCGATCGCCTTTTTACAGAACGAGTTTTAAGTTTAACGCTGAATTTAAAACATTTTCCCTGTAAAGATTCACAGTTTCGAGTAAGGAGTAAGTAATTTAGGACACCAGGATAGCCTAGTACTAACTAGGCTAGATTGCGTTCCGTTTTGTTGTAAGTCTCATTACAAAACGGGATTTGAAACGCTTTTTATTAGCTTTTAGTTTAACCTGTGCTTTAAAATTAGTCCTAAAGTTAGAATACACACATTGTAAATGGACTGATATTGGTGACAACTCTGTTGTAACAGAACTTAAGTAAATTTAGACTCTCCCTATCTTTTTCTAATGCCAAAACGAGACAGCTACAATTTTAGCGCTGTCGCTTTTGTTTAGACACGTCAAAATTAAGAAATTTCTAGAAGAAAAACGTAATCTCTGAACATGCCCGCTAAAGAGCAACATAAAAAAGCGCAACATTTTTTGTACCTTTTGACAGGAATGTATGTGGTACTCGGTATTAAAAATGTTTTTTTATCTCATTTTGGCGTTTGGCATTAGAAAAAGATAGGGAGAGTCTAAATTTAGTTCGGTTGTGTTACAGCAGAATTGCCGCCGGTATTAATCAATTTTCCATTGTTCTATTTCACGAAACTTAACACGCCACTGATGTATGTTCTTGTGACTCAATAACAAAAGTGCAGATATGAGTGAACACCGACCAGTTCGCGTTCAATAAACATTTCAACAACCAGCGCCATCAAAACGAGGCTAAATTCGTTACAAATGTATAAACACTACACGCACACATACATCGGGTACAATTCCCAACGGTACAGAAGCAGTCTTACGAGCAGATGAAAGGCACCGACAATACCTACAGACATACATACAGTCACGCGTTCTCCCCCCAACTCTCCGGCGGAGAATCGAACTCCGGCCTCCCGCGTAATAGGTAGGTATACTGACCACTATACTACCAAAGAATTGGGGTAGGCAGAGACCATTCCTTTCCATTTGCTACCATCGTCTGATGTAGGAACGTCCGCAGCCTAATTTTCGCCCTCGCGGGAGACTGATCAGGAGAGGTGACTTGGCGATTTGAAATGTCATTCCGACATATTTTGTTCGTTTCTATTATCGTTAACGATTGTAGAAAGTCACCTTGGCTAGGGGAGCAGTATTGGAACACTACACAACCGTTAATCTTAACGATACGTGAAATGAGGTTGGTTCGTCGTTAGCCACCTGACACGTCTCGTTTCCCACGGGGGCGGTTTGCTCGGAGCAAGTGGGAAGAACACGGGCCCGGGGACCGGTCACGCGGGAGACCGGGGTTCGATTCCCCGCCGGAGAACGAGAGGAAAAGGCGTTATTGTATGTATGTATGTATTTGAAATGAGGTTGTCAGCGCATAAACGGCCTAATTAGATGTTTTGGGATTCTCACTTATCCACTGTTGCTGATTAACTGATTCCAAAATTCATGAAAATTTACAAGAAAACCAAGAAATTTTGAATTAACTCTGCAGTGATGGACATAATTGAATTTTAATTTCACGTCATTTCTACTATGTCCATGTCTGTCAATTCCTCGCTGATGGTCCTAAAGATGGGCCACTTTAGCGCTGAGAGCCTCAAATTGTCAGAGATTCACTCACAACTATGCACACAATAACTATTTTACGGCTAGCGCCATCTACCTACAGTCATCAATACGAACAACTAATCAACAATTGTATATCAACTAGTGCATAAAGCCAGTACCACACTCGCGCACACGCGACGCTACTTCACAACAAAATCGTACTGTACTGCTATTTTGGTAAAATTTAAATCGATATGATGGTAATAATGACATACTGAATATCCTTTTAACAGTAGGCAATATCGTACTCCTAAGAGTGTATATTTGTCTCGAAATTATCGTTAACGAGGTGCAAATGCCAATTCAGCAAAATTGATTTCTAACGCCATCTAGGAGACACTCGCAGAATCATAGTTACTAGAGTTCTATTCGAATGTATAATCGAGTAAGAGATATATTTAATACCTCCATCGGTTCAGTACTTTTAATAAGATCTAATCAAAATTACATAACACAATTTCGTAATAGTATAGATTGGTGTATTGAAGCAAGCGACCCCAAATCGGAAAGCATAGTGCGGTCGACCCCCAACTAGGTGGACTGATTACCTAATGAAAATCGTGGGTCATCGATCGACTCGGTGTGGCGAACATCGGACGAGGCCTATGTCCAGCAGTGGACTTTGTGGGCTGATATGATGATGATGATAGACTAATGGCAACAGACTTCTTTTTCAGGATAATAATTATAGATTACCATAAACAACATTACTATATCTGTATTTGGTCCATTGCAACGCGTACCTACACATATCACTGGCGGAATATCATCGCGCGTGCCTGTGTGGTACCGGCCTAACGTGGCAAGACTAAAGTCGGTCGTCGGCAGTGGCACCTTGTGGATATTGATAATTACCGCATTATCCTGTGAATAATCCGTGGATTGTGTTAAAAAATATCAAATTTCGTTTTGCATATTATAGCCGCCGCGGGTAATATGATAAAATTATACTTTTTTTTATTCAAGAGGGGGCAAACGTGCAAGCGGGTCATCTGATGGTAAGTGATCACCGCTACCCTTGGACAAAAAAGTGTAAGCTCGTTTCTTGAAGGTCCCCAAGTCGTCTCCGGTCGGTAAAACCGCCGCTGGGAGCTCACTCCACAGGATGGTCGGTGCGTGGAAAGATATTGCGCGAGAAACGTACCGCGGTGGATCGACAACTACCCACGGTACGACAGTGAAATTTTAAATTTTATAATTTATATTTACATGTTTAAATAGATGTTTTTCCATAATGAATATGTATTTTTTTTCTGTACAATTTATTACTTATATTTTCAATCATATTGTGCATTTTTTTATTTTGTGACAAAGCACATTATTGGCAATATATATTTTGGATTATTCGCCGTAAAAATTTCCGCGGATTATACGGCGTTGTCGATTATGCAACTATTTTTCACAAAAAAAAAAGATTTACGGATAATACGCAACTGTGGATTATATACAAGAAAATACCGTAAATTGTCGCCAATAAATACGCCAATAAGGGATGACAGCAATGAATAGATATTTTTGAGTATTAATTGGCAGACAAGGGTCTCAGAACGGGTGACAAAGGGTGAGCGCTCCACCCGCCTCACTCAAGACAATATCAACACCTATTCGTTAGAATAATATTTTGTTTTTTATGTCTTTTATCCCATATATTTTATATCGAAAAACAAATACTAGCCGTCTGAATGCGGCACTAATATCGACATAGATAACATCCGAGCGCACTCTATCTCAACATTACTTTTGACTATTTAACAAATGGGGGCATTGTCCTCTCGTTGGACACCGTTATGCAGCAAGCAGCCAATATATAGAGGTGGAAAATACAAACAGACTTATAAATATTTTGTATTACATTTTGGTTACTATCAGTATATCCGTCACTAATCGAGATATCGACATGCCTGCCATTGTAAAAAAAAATCGCAATATTGAAATTACTTTGGATGTGTTTGAAACTCAATTTCGGCAAAAATACCACGTGGCTGCATTATACATAACTAGTTCTAACTGTAGATATACTTGTATTTGGAAAAATTGCGATGTCAAAACGTATGGTCACTCCATACTAGAAGATAATTGACTCTTCACTGCTAGAGAAATATGAAGCTTAGTCCAATCAGCATCCATAAACCAATTGCAGAAGAGACCTGGAGGTATTAAAGCTCATTCTTTGATCCATATGGGTAATTTATGTTTTACTGAACAAGATTAGAAATATACGAGTTAAAAGATTTAGGTTACAGTTAAATAGATTCAAGTAAAGCACAAGTTAAATCAGAGGTTTCCAGACTTTTTTTCTTAATAGACCACTTTCAAAGGTTCAGTTTCAAGATTCCGGTGGACAGCTGGCAGCTACATTTCTACCATGTTCCCAGAACTCGACAAAAAATGTGAAGATTAGATCTAACTATGGAAATTTGCGTATGCCAACGTAGACCCCAGTCGAGTCTCCCGTGGACCCCTGGGGGTACACCTGGACCACTTTGGGAACTAAGGAGTTAAATGAACAATCAAAATTACACTAGCAAAAACCTGAAACACACTGTCATTATTTTCAGAAGAGTTGTATGGGGCTCGATATGAAAAGCACGTGTGACTTGAGACAGACTTGAGACGTACACTCGGCAGAATGGCTGCGGGTCGAAGATTCAGAAAACCTTCAATAAAACTGTAAATATCAAAAACGATTACAGTTGAGTTGCTTATAACCACTCGCCTATATCACACGTTCGACGGGCGAGTCCTCATTCGCCGCGGCCCTACGCTTGTCTCCCTCTAACTCCTTACCCTTCCCATTGATTTTAAGATTCGCGAAGCTCACGTAATTACTTCTCGATATACCGACCTCCCTTCGCTTTCGCCCGTCGACAACTCCACCGACCTTCTTCTCCGGCACCGTGGCCAAGGCTGGTATATTATTGATTTGCGTACTACGAATTAAAGGCGCTAATTTTGTTTTGTCTATAGAATTAACGGGTGTTTTAATTTTATTGCGACCCACATCGACAAAGGATTCTTCGGTTTTCTGATCGTACTTCGCTCTTCGGTCTCTGTAGCTGAATCTGCCGTCAGCGAAGTCAGGTTTGCTGGTGATATGACGACGGAATATGGGCGTCATTGGCTTGCCCATATTCGCCAGCTTAATATCAGACTTTAGCACCGAAGTGTTGAGCGTTGGCTTCTCGTCGGTTGGCCTGACTCTGTACCTATTAACATTATTAGGTGAGGCAGGTCTCTGCACGAAGAACTGACTCCTGGATTTATCTTCTACCTCCTTATTCCTGACAGCCTCCGTCGTGTTGGGTTTAAATAACCTACTGAATTTCGGCGACAGCATCTTCTTATTGAAAAACCCTGGTTTCTCGTGTCCTTTATCCTTTTCGATGTTCTTCGCTATATTTTTAACACCCTCGGCCATCACTGCACTCTTAGTCACATAATCTATGTTGTACCTCTTGCAGTCCGGTTCTGGGACCCTCCTCTCGTTTGACAAGCAGTGCGGGTTCCTCAATATAACGTCTGTGACATCGTAACTGGACTTTTTAGGTAAAAGATTCTCACCTTTCTTGACGATGTTCGTTATCACCGCCTTCGGGTCGACGCCCATTTTTATGTTCTTGTGTGCGGTGATGGTTATTTCGTCGTCCGACGAGTCTGAGTCATCGTCTCGGAGCTCGGCACTATCTGGGATGCTGATGTGCCTGCAGAAAGGTAGCGGCGCGTCCGCCTCGTGCTTGTACTTGGTCTCGAGCCCCTCGACGGACTGGTTGCGCAGGAAGCAGGGCAGGGCGCCGTCGTGCTGGTCGTCCTCGTCGACCCGCCGCGTCTTGTTGTCCGCGTGCGGCTCCAGCGCGTCCAGTCGCGAGTCGGGGCTGGTGCGCTTCAGCAGCGGCGGGTCTAGCCACTCCGTTATGTCATCAACCTGCAATTAGTACATTGATTTTATAAGATTGATTTAGACGATTGATTGTATTGGTTTAGAGGATCGATTGTATTGGTTTAGAGAATCGATTGTATTGGTTTAGAGGATAGATTGTATTGGTTTAGAGAATCGATTGTATTGGTTTAGAGGATCGATTGTATTGGTTTAGAGAATCGATTGTATTGGTTTAGAGAATCGATTGTATTGGTTTAGAGGATCGATTGTATTGGTTTAGAGGATCGATTGTATTGGTTTAGAGAATCGATTGTATTGGTTTAGAGGATAGATTGTATTGATTTAGAAGATTGGTTGTATTGGTTTGGAAGATTGATTGTATTGGTTTAGAAGATTGATTGTATTGGTGTAGAAGATTGATTGTATTGGTTTAGAAAATGGTTTCTATTGGTTTAGAAGATTGATTGCATTTGTTTAGAAGATTAATCGTATTGGTTTAGAAGATAGATTGTATTGGTTTAGAAGATTGATTGTATTGATTTAGAAGATTGATTGTATTGGTTTAGAAGATTGATTGTATTGGTTTAGAAGATTGATTGTATTGGTTTAGAAGATGGTTTGTATTGGTTTAGAAGATTGATTTAGATGATTGATTGTATTGGATTAGAAGATTGATTGTACTGGTTTAAAAGATTGATTGTATTGGTTTAGAAGATTGATTGCATTGGTTTAGAAGATGGTTTGTATTGGTTTAGAAGATTGATTGTATTGGTTTAGAAGATTGATTGTATTGGTTTAGTCCATTTATTGTATTGGTTGAGATGATTGATTGTATTCGTTTAGACGATTGGTTGTATTGGTTTAGAAGATTGATTGTATTGGTTTAGAAGATTGATTGTATTAGTTTAGAAGATTGATTGTATTGGTTTAGGAGATTGATTCTGTACACTGGCACTGTTCTCTTTATAACTATATTTCAATCATCATATTTTACTTATATATGTAAAGGTGCCATCTCTTCCCTTGTATGCTGTGAGAACCAGCTAAGAAATGTACCAGGAGAATGGGCAGCAGCGTTAGACAGTTATTCAGTCAAAATCTGCGATCACCAAGATGTTTGCGAAGCATTGAGAATATAGCAAATCCATCCTTTTAAAGGCGCCCTTTTTCCAGCAGTGGACTACCACGGGCTGATGCTGCTGATAAAGGTCGCTCCGTCCCTCGCGGCCTCGTGTCACCTTGGTGATGTTGATGGTGGTGCCCTCCGCCCGCAGGATGTACCCGGCGGTGTGCAGCGCGTGGTGGCTGCGGCTGAGCGGCGCGGGCGGCGCGCGCGGCCGCAGCGCGATGTGCGTGGCCGACACGCACTTGCCCAGCGCGCGGCCCACCGTGCACTCCTCCTCGCCCACCGTCACGTTGGAGTTCGACTGCGAACACAATCCGACACGCTTACAGCGATAACTTTCACTATTTTATTAACTTTGACTATTTTAGTCCTCTACTGACCACGGGCCTACCTTCTCCATATAAAGGAGGTATTCGTCAATAATCTCGACGCTCGCCAAGCGTCTTGGGTATCGCGTAATTTTGATTGAATAACAGGATAACGCTGCTGCCTGTTACCCCGGTACATCCCTTAGTTGGTTCTCACAGCACCCACGGGAAGGGTGAAGTTATTTTTAAGACAAGCGCTGTCCAGCACACATGATGACTATTATATACATTTACAAGCTTTTGCCCGCGGCCTCGCCCGCGTGAATGTCGGTTTTCCGCTACATGGGAAATCCCGAAAAAATCAATAGATTTATATAAAAACCCTTAGAACCACTTAATTGAGCTATCGTGCCTTAACAGCGGCTATTAAAATAGGCATCAAGCTGTATCTTCAATTCTAGTGGACCAATTTTGATGAAGCATGCCGTAGTACTTAAGTCGGAGTCTACTTTTAGGACTGACAGTTTGCCTAAAATCTACACACTGGTTTTTGAGTCATGCTCGAACAAACAAACAAACAAACAAACATCGACAGTTATGTCTTCAGAAGCCCTTAATTAGTCGAACTGAGTAGGTTTTTTTAATATCTTTGATTTATAAAATTTGACATTTAACAATTTTATAACAGTGTAGATATTCTAATGTTCCCACATTAGAGGGGAGTATCGCGCGCGGGTGGTCTGCGCGCACCTTGATGAGCCCGGCGTCGTGCAGGAGGTCGCCGCTGCACGCGTGGCTGAGGCGCGCCCGGTCGCGCTGCGAGGCGCGGGCGCGCCGGTACTGCGCGATGTCGGCCAGCAGCGTGCCGGGCACCGCGCCACGGTCCGCCAGGTACATCGCCAGGCTCTCCAGCCAGATCTCTATCACCTCGAACGGGGGTCTGGAAGCAACCGTTACCAACATAATGTAGCCGCAGCGCTAAACGTTAAGGCGGTGTCCTCTATTGTCAAATAGCGGTAACTAACGCCCTGCCATTCATGCGAGAGCGAGAGGAGGCTAGCGATATCTCGAGTAGAAAAACGAGGTTTCGAGAGGAACATTCGAACTCCTATATAAAGGACCGTACATGTCGATTAGGGGTTATCGATTCGGAGCAATAACAAGCGGTGAACAGGGCGATACTAAGTGCTATAGTGAGTGCGATATTAAAGCAAACAACGATTACTGTGTGCATATTAAATCAAGTGTCAGTGTTGTGAATTACTAGTGTTGTCTGTCTGTGTGATTGTTAGCGGTGTGTTACCGGTGCGAAATAAAGTGTGTGCAGTGCAGTGTTGGCGGTTTTATTCACGTCTGAAATCCGTCTCGTAAATCCCCAAATTGTGTTTCCCTGTGCCTTGGGTACTAGCCGCGACATAATTATAGATAAATGATAATACATATATAGATAAACATCCATGACTCGGGTACAAAGATGCTTATCATGCAAAATTTGTCCCTACCAGGTATTCAACCCGGTACCAATTGATACAGAAAACAGAGTCACTGGCACTGTGCCAATCAGTCGTCTAAATATACAATTTCTACAAGTCAACTTAATATCAACGACTGGTTTGTATGGCTTGTAATACCCATTCAATACACCTCTCCTACCTCAGCCTCTTTCCTTTCCTTCCTTTTCGCGAACGCAATGAGGAATTTTAACAGTTTTGATTATAAAAATGGTGGCGTCGTGGTTCGTTAGAGTAAGAGCGGCGATACATTGTGTGCACCAATGACTCCATGAAGGAAAACTTCGTGAGGAAACCTGTATACACACATGGGTGTGTGAAGTCTACCAACTCGCACTAGGCCAGCGTGGTCGACTACAGCCTAATCCCCCTCCTGATCAGGAGAGGTCCGTGCCCCTGTCGTAGGGACGATATGGACCGGGGACGACGTTACAATAGCTCCTTCCGTTACTCGTTGGTGTAAACATTTTCCCATATGTGTCACCTGGCGTCGGGCTCCAGGTCGCAGGCGAGGAAGGCGATCCGGTAGAAGGACTCGGGGCACGCATCGCAGAACTTCTCCACGAACGCCAACTCGTTTAGCCCGAAGTCCGCGCGCCGCGGCAGGAAGTCAGGGTCCGCCGACACCCGTCCTATTATCTGCACACAAAATGGTACGGTGAATGGTTTTAGATACACACACGAGTACTTTAGTCGTGCGGTCGAATTGGAGGTTTTTAAAATATTATTTTATATGTATATTGCCCTTTGACACACTTTCCTGACACTTACATTTATATGTAAACTACAGTGACGACACAAACATTTGTTTATTCGGCTATTCGCCGCGGTGTCGCCCGACTTTTTATAAATTCTAGAACCTTCCCGGGCGTGCGCACAATTTACCAGAGTTTCATCGCAATCGGATGAATGTTACAGCAATACATGGCACAAATATAAATTTTTATATATCGCATATTGCGAAAGAAACTAACATAACTCAAAATTATCACTTTTTGATAATCGAATGAAAAATATTTATCGTCGCACGAGATGATTTAACAACGATCAAAATATTATGTACATCTCTTTTTCACAGAAACTTTATATTTTTTTATAACCAGAATTCAAAGCGCGCCTTTTTAAATAATTGCGTGGGTATAATTCATTTCTCATAATTTCTAAGCGATTTATTTTCTTCCGCGGCACGCGGCCATGCGGCTCACCTCGCACAGAACGATCCCGAACGAGAACACGTCCACCTTCTCGTCGTACACGTTGCCGTTGATCATCTCCGGCGCCATCCAGTACGGGTTGCCCACCACCTGGACGCACAGGCACACGCACATCAGCACATTCACGGCGATGTTGAGTTACAAGCCCCAGCACGACTCTTGGCACTTACATCGATATATCGATAATAATATAGCTATTATAACATTGTTAATGTCAGATTTTATAAATCAATAATATTTAAAAAAAAACTACTCAGATCGACAAATCAAGGGCTTCTGAAATAAATCTGGCGATGATTGTTTGTTCGAGCTTCACGCAAAAACCAGCGGGTAGATTTCGATCAAGCTATTATAGCCTTAAAGATTCTATTCTGACTTAAATAAGGAATGTTTCATCAAAATCGGTCCAGTAGAATTGTAGACAGTTTGATCCCTGTTTTAGTAGCCGCTTTTAAGGTACGAGGGGTCAAGTAAAAGTGGTGTAAAAAGTGTAAATATGACTTTTTATATAAATCTATGATTGTGTCGGGATTTCCTATGTAGCGGAGAACCGACATTCCAGCGGGCGGAGCCGCGGTCAAATACTAGTATAATTTAAAATTTTATACATTTGTAACTAGGTGTTAGTCTCCCAAAAAGGAATATAATAACATAAAGGAAATAGTAATGCGCGCGCGCACCGTGTACCGCTTGCGGCGCAGCGCGGCGTGCGCGCGCCGCTCTAGCGAGCTGCTGGCCGTGCGCTGCACGACGCGCGCCAGCCCGAAGTCCGCCACTATCACCGTCTTGTCCTGCCAACATGCCATTCATTGATTCGTCTTCTTCTTCTATTTTTAACACGCTTTTATTAGCTTCACCTGCATATATGTAACGGAATTTTCGGTATGTATGCAACGGAATCTTTGGTATGTATGTAACGGAATCTTTGGTATGTATGTAACGGAATCTTTGAACTCGATTTTTACAATTATTCTGGAAACTAAAGCAATATGGAAATGAAGGGGTCAGACTGGATTATTATACCTGACTAGTTATGAACATATTTTTTTATTTATTGTCATATCGTGAAAATAGAAACAGCTCTAGAATCAAGAAAAATAAAAGCATTAATTGGCAAAGCATTTATTTATTTAATTCTATGTTGTTTGATGTGGTTTTATGCTAGTTAGATAAATTGATCTTAATTAGATCAATCAATCGATTGAGTTTTTTACTTGGGCATAAGTGACAAAGTTATTGTAGCGCAATGGGAGTGAGCGCATTCGAAAAAGCGGACAATTTTAAGTAGGATAGCGTACATAACTCATTTACGACCAAAGATGTCGCTTATGCCCTGTTACCTTTCAACCGTCGATATATGTATATTCGTAATATTTTACGGAGACTCGACGGGGTCTACGTCGGCGTACGCAAATTTCCATAGTTAGATCTGATCTTCACATTTTTTGTCGAGTTTCGGGAATATGGTAAAAGTGTAGCTGTACGGGGTCCACCGGAACCAGCTAAATTTTGAAAGTGGTCTATGAGACAAAGAACCTCTGCTCTACAGTGTACTCAACACGCGCTGCAACGACGTCTTCCTGTGAACCGCTACAACCGTGTCACTTGCGATCGAGTCGCATTGACCGCATCGACGGTGCGCTCGGCGCGGCGCCGGCGGCGGGCACGCACCTCCCTCACGAGGCAGTTGTGCGAGTTCAGGTCGCGGTGGATCACGTTCATGCGGTGCAGGTAGCCCACGCCGGCCGACACGTCGCGCGCCAGCTTCGCGCGCTCCGCCCACGACAGCGGGGTGGACGGGTCCTGCGTTAAACACATGCGTGCAGGTTACTACGCCGATTTCAAAGACGGTTAGACTCAAAATTTTAAACAAATCAAAGTCTCTGAATATTTTTTTTTTGTTTTTATACAAGAAGGGGCAAACGTGCAAGCGGGTCACCGGATGGTAAGTGATCACCGCTACCCATAGACACCTGCCACAACGCCTTTTCCCCTGGCTCTCCGGCGGGGAATCGAATTCCGGTCTCTCGGGTGACAGTCGACGATACTAACCACTACACTACCGAAGAACTGGGGTAAGCAGAGACCGCTCCTTTCCACTTGCAACCCTCGTGTGATGTACCAAAGTGGCTATCCGTAGCACTTTTCACCCTCGCGGGAAACGAGAGGCGCACGATAATAGTGATTATGTATATATTAATGTTTTAATACATTTATCTCATGCTCTGTGGCGTCCGAAGAATGATAAAGTCACTCACGTACGTCACACGCACCGGGTTAACGGGCAGCAGTGTTTATCCCGTTATTCAATCACATCCTACTGCGAGCTCCAAGACGCCTGCCGAGCGTGCAGATTATGGCCCATCCCTCCTATTTGTGGAGGAGGCCCATACCCGGGACTTCCACAGGCCGATGATGATGAGCTCGATGGTATTTGTCTTTGTTGTATTTTCATCTATTTCAGATAACATTTGCTACCCCATCCACTCCGCTGTCTCCGCACTACCCAAGTGCTGACCGGTAGAGAATGCCCGCGGCATTAAGTCCGCCTATATATAGTGCACAAATAAATCAGCTTCTCCGTTTGTACACACAGTGATTAAAACCGGAACAAACCAGTTCGCGCTAGCTACCGCGTGCCTCGTGCACCCGCATCAGTCGCTTACAAGTGGCGTTAGAAGTTAGTTATACATATTAAATTACGTCAGGGAGTACTTAGTCTTTTAGCCTGTCCGGCAAATAGACTTAAGTACACGGGTAAGCGATCCCGGCCTCCCGAGCTACTACCGTCTCTTCCTACTCCTTCCGAGATAGTAGTATCCTATACCCTATAGTCCTTTTCCCAAATTCCATACTCCTTGCTCAATACACCTTTCCTACCCCAACCTCTTTCCTTTCCTTCTTTTTCGTGGAAACGCAATGAGGTTTTTAATACTTTTGAACCTTAAAATGGCGGCGTCGTGGTTCGCCACCCGACACGTCTCGTTTCCCGCGGGGGCGAAAAGTGGGCTACGGCTATTCATCTTACTTGTAGCAAGTGGAAAGAGGTGGTCTCTGCCTACCCCAATTCTTCGATAGTATAGTGGTCAGTATACCCGCCTGTAACGCGGGAGACCGGGGTTCAATTCCCCGCCGGAGAGCCAGGGAAAAGGGCGTGAGTGTGTGTATGTATGTATTAAATTACGTTTAATATGTATAATATTAATATAAATATCTGACCGTACATAACTACAAATAGAAAAACGTCTCCAAGCTGAATTGGCTATATAAAGCGTTAATAAATAAACGGTAAGTATACTGGTGGTCAAGTGGTTCAGTGCGCGACTCGCGATCGAAAAGGTTGCGGGTTCCATCTCGGTCCCGTACCACTGAGTATTTCAAAATTATGTACAGTCTACATTGTAGACACCAATGCACTAATTGGGGAAGGTAAATTTCGTGTGTAAGCCTGCATACCCGCACGGGTGCGTGAAGTCTACCAAACCGCACCGGTCTAGTGTGGTAGACCACGGTCTAATCCGTTATAAGAGGAGATCAGTGATCTTGTAGTGGGGACGAATATGGACTGGCGATAACTCATGTGCTGCTCACCCACCTGTATGAGCTGGTGCAGTGTGCCGCCGGCGACGTACTCTGTGACCAGATGCAGCCGCTTGTCCTTGTACAGCACGCCCACGAACCGGAGCACGTTGGGGTGCTGCAGCGAGCGGAGCACCGCCACCTGTGACCCGTGGTGAAGGAATATAAGTGGCAGTGTGAACACGGCCAGTCGCTAACCGAACACTGAATGGAATAGAAAGCGACTGCGGTGTGGGTAAAGGACACCTTATGCTCAAATGTTGCCTCGGGTACTAGACAACCATATATCTATACTACAAACTTGTTAAATGTAAAATTTACATTTAACAAAACCAAACATATTAAGTAGAAAAAAATACTCAAATCCGTCGATATTTGTTACTTTGTTCGAGCTTCAGGTAAAAACCAACTGGTAGATTTTGGTCAAACTATTGCAGTCTTAAAGGTACTATTTCGGCTTAAACACTGCGACAGGTTTCATCGAAATCGGTCCAGTAGAATTGAAGATATAGCTTGGTCCCTGTTTTAGTAGCCGCCGTTAAGGTATGAGAGGTCAAGTAAAAGTGGTTCTAAGGCTTTTTTTCGGGATTTCCCATGTAGCGGAAAATCGACATTCACGTGGGCGAAGCTGCGGGCAAAAACTAGTTTACTTATATGGATAAAAATAATCATCCTCGACTCGAGAATACATACATTCGAGCTCATCACATAGATTTCCCTGGATTTGAACTCAAAACAATAGGCACAGAAAGCCAGATCACTGCCACTGAACCAATCAGCCGTCATGTGTGTCGCAAATAAACATATCATTTCATTTCAATGTCAATCACCTGTAACCGTCTGTATTAACCGTTTTAGAGACTCCAACAAGACATATCTGCATTATTTCAGTAAGATGCAAGAAATAGAAAAGTTTTTAATCTCTGATTTATCAGTCACCTTTGTAAATTTTAATATTAATTCGGCAAATTAAATATTTTTGGTATTATTTTAAAACTTTATTAACGTCTATCAACAGCCTGTTGAAGTTCACAGCTGCATAAAAGCAGCAAAGTGTTTACACGACTGGCAGTCATCTTGGACGTTGCAGTAGATAATGTTTGAATAGTGAGATAATAAATACAGTGGTATCACAAGAATCAGTTACATCTGCATTCATCGTAGACGCAGACGGGTGCTAACAAAGGCCGATTATAACAGATTGTAAAAACCAATTTGATAAAGACCTTATTACACTATGCGTAAGGTCGAAAATGTAATGACAGATGAATCCGTGTTATCGCACTCATAACATCTATACACTAAGTGTACAAATGGTGTAGGCCACAATGGCGCGCTTATTTTTGACCAATGGCCGACGAATATTTATTTTACCCGACCAAATGCACTGCCAATTAATTGGCTAAGACACAATATGTTCGCGCCCTTCAAAAAAAATGCTTACTTCGTAGGTTCATCATTATAACTTATTTCTATGGTACTACTGCACTAATACTACAAATACTACTGGTCATTGAACTGCATCCTTTAGGCTATTCTCGCAGCACTCACGGGAGGAGATGTCATAAACCGAGGAGGAGGATTCATCACCAGTACTGACACCGACCTCCTTGAGAAAGTTCCGTTGCGCGTCCTCGTCGACGCGGTACAGCTGCTTGAGCACCATCACCTCGTTGGTGTCGCGGTGCGTCACCTTGTACACCTCGCCGAAGAACCCGGAGCCGAGTAGCTCCCCCTGTACACAATTACAGTTGTACAGATAAATCAGCTTGGAGACGTGTTTGCGTTTGTAGTAGTGTTTGTACACATAGTGGGTAAAAGCGGTATAAACCAGTTCGCGCTCGCTACCGCGCACCGCGCACTCTCGCATCGGTCGCTTATAAGTGGCGTTAGAAGTTAGTTATACGAGTACATATTAAGTTACGTTTAATATGTATAATAATAAGTACCTACTAGGTCAGGGAGCACTTAGTCTTTTAGCCTGTCCGGCAAATAGACTTAAGTATACGGGTAAGCGACCCGGGGTCACTTACCCGTATATAGGGTATGTAGTATCCTAAAGTCTCATTTTTGGGACATTAGCGGATAATGGGTTAAACTTAATTCTTAATTATGACGACACAACGCCACTTAGAACGTTAATTAGCAATTCATGCAAGAGTGAGGTGCGTGGTCGCTTTTGCAAACTAGTTTATTCCGGTTTTAATCACTGCGTATGTACAAACATTACTACAAACACACAAACGTCTTCGAGCTGATTCATCCGTAGTGCGAGTCTAATAAATGTTTCTTTCTGCCAAAAGACCTGGAGATGGATGTGCACGCACCTGCAGCAGGTCGCACGCGCGGAACACCCTCTGCCCAGGCGGCGGCTCGGCGCGGAACGAGCGCGCGCGGCTCAGGTCGCGCAGCACCCCGCTCGGCTCCTCGCCCGCCACCCTGCGGTCATCGCACTCGTCACTACACCTGTCGCACCCTCATGCCCATACTAAAGACTTACGTCCAACAAAAATAAGCTTTATTATCGAAATTAACTAGATTTTCAACGATAAAATCTAACAAGGGCAAACAAGGACTGGAATAGTCTGCCGGCATCAGTGTTTCCCTCCGATTACAATGTGAACGTGAACAGGTTTCTGCTAGGCTAGTGCGCTCGACCACCTAAGACAACATCGCCACTTACCATCAGGCGGGATTGTAGTCAAGTGCTAGCTTATTACAATTAAGAAAAAAACTTGTTATTGAAAATTTGATGGTTATATTTGATAGATATATTTGATAAATATATTTGATAGATATACTTAATAAAAATGCTTGATAGATATATTTGACAGATATACTTGATATATCTAGATGTAAATATATCTATTTGTTATACTTGATAGATATATTTGAAAGATATACTTGATAGATATATTTGATATACTTGATAGATCTATTTGATAGATCTACTTAATAGATATATTTGACAAATGTATTTTACTTATATAATATAGGACATTCGTTAAATCAAAGATGACATACGATTTTCGATCCTATACTACTTAAAGTAAATTAACTCACACGTCCAGCAGCTTAGACATGCTGCTACTCCTCTCCTTGTCCCCCAACAGCGGCGACGACGGCGTCTGCCGCTTGTTGTTGGCCCACTTGCCGCCATGCTCTCCTTTCCTCTTGAACAGTCTCTCCTTCCTCCCCTCCAGCTCTCTCCCCCTGAGCTCCTTGTCATTGGGGTGCCGGCACCGCGCCTCATTGCTGTTGAGTTTCCTCTCGATGGGTGCCTTAGCCTCGGGCTTGTGCCTCTCATCCGGCTCGATGCGGGTGTTTGTACACATCTGCGCGGGCTTGCTCGTATTTAACTCGGGACTGTGTTCGATTGTTAGCTACAACGAAAGTAACATATAAACTATAGAAAGTAATAGAGAAGACATCACATCTTACTAAAAAAATACATCCCACAGTTAAAGAATGGAATTAGAAATGGCGTCGCCTCTATTCACCTCTCGCTCACACACCGTCGCTTTCTACACTCACATCCGCCAGTAATGATCACAAGAAAATAAATCTGCACGTGTCGCATTAAGCGATGACTTTTTTATACTGTTTTGTGAGCAAAACAGTCTTGAGAAGCATCTATTTCTATGATTTCTATGTGCGCGAGTAACTAACTATACGGTGATCAACTTTTTTTTGTGCCTTTATATGGAATATAAAGGCCAGTAGTTAGATTTTGATACTTCACTTTATCTAGAGCAAATACATTTTAATAGCATTTTACAGACTTGCCGTGTGGTGACGGCTTTAGAATACAATTGTCACCACCCCTTCACTTCCCAGGGAGTCGTAAGA
>WUAW01012575.1:4743-22348 GCA_017165845.1 Thaumetopoea pityocampa | reverse complement strand
AAAAAAAAAACAATGCGGCCACCTTTCATTGAGAACAAAGAAACAATAAAGGATAGACCGTATTGAACATTCTTTGGGAAAAGGAGTATAGTCCTAATCGCTTTAAACCGAACCGTAGTTAGGGAACAACTGTAGCACACAATCGAAGTGGAAGGCGCCGTTAACGTGATACAGCCACATCGATGGACGTGCGGTCGAACCGTACGAATTTTTGGTATTTACACCGCAACCGCTTTGTGTAACTTCAGTTGCAGCCGCTGGAATTTCACCGATTTTTTCTCTGTTTTATGATTGACAGCACACGGGCCGTGTTCGGTCGCCCGTTCTGTGTCCAGTGGACCGTGATCTGCCACTAAGAGAGCTACTATCCGCTCGGCGTTTCCCGCATCGTCACACGTTGCATAATTTAAAAGCTCTGAATACAATTGTCACATCTGGTCTTTATTTAAAAGACCTCGTGAAAAAGGAACATATCGAAAATACGATCTCTTTCATACATACATACATTCACTGACGCCGGGATCCCAAAAGGGTAGGCAGAGATCACAGTTCGACAGTACAATCTTTTCATATACTTTCATCAATTAATGGTGCTACAAACTTATCCTAATTGGTAATTTAGAAAGGATGAGTGAGATTTAATTGACGAAACGAATATATTTGGCAAATGTGAGTGGAAGTGTCGGAAGAGGATGCCCAGGAAACCTATCTTAATCTGTTTCACTAATGCCTAATCACTTAAACAAATGACATTGCCATTGACGGTGTACGCCTAAACGCGTGATAGTATGTTCGTCTCGTTAAAACTTTCTGTCTGCAAATAAAAAAATTCAATTTCAGAATGAGCGCACAAAAAAAAAAGAAATCTCCCACCTTGTTTTTCGCGTTCATTTTGCATTTACCAACGTAGAATCCTAATTATCTTTCCCAGTTAAGCTTAAGTGAATTATTCTGGCCGCCCACTGTGGCGCGCGAATAAAACAGCGCAAAGTTTGCAACCTCAGTCGAAAATACTAAAACATTAAAGAGCGCCCCGGGCCGTGCCCATAATATCCGCTAAGTAGTGTGTGCGGCGCATAAGCCTACTATCTTGGCGTAGGTTAACTGAGCTGCGCTTTAGACGGCTCAACGTTTAACAACGCCCGCAAAATCATCTAATTAATCTGATTACGGACGGACCCGCTCGCCGACGCAACACTCACACTAATTCTTCCTTCTGAACATTAAACAAACTTATTTGTCCCCATGTAGTGGCTCTCGGATTAGTCGGGCGAGTCTCGTCTGCCTTTAGATTAGCACGGGCCTACGAGCTCCCGGATAAATGGCGAGAACCATCGCTCTCCTTTCAAATTACACAGTCTTATCTCTGAAATATCTAATGAAGACTTTATCGCCGGAGCTTTAGTATAAATAACAGAACAAGAACTAAAGTACACACTCAGTTTTACGTTATTTATATATTAACAATATACATATATAATTAGAGTAATATCGAACCATATGGGTAATACCATAAAATTTAAAACAAGGGAATTCGTTCAAGGCTCGTTCTTCGAAATTGAAATTGTTTTACCTAGGCATTCCAAATATTCACCGAAAAGATACTTACATCCTTTTGGATAAAGTTGGGATACACTTTTGCTCATACCCATTTTCCGGTTCAGTGCTTACCTCTTTACGACTCGATGCTGATAGAGATTTCCCTATTTTATTGCAACGTAGAAATACCGCGGAGATTCTAAAACACAGTAGGTACGATAGTGTAGGCTTTACGAACGAATAAGAATTTATACATTAGTTAAATTTTAAATGCAGTTAAATTTGTTCCACTATTTTCGACGAATGAAAAAGGTTTAGTACAAATATAGTACTGGTAGGTTAGTTACTATATACCTACCAGTACTATATTTCGATACAATACCTACCAGTACAATATTGGTTTAATAGTGTTAGACACGACTTATGCTAAAAAAGTAGTGAGTTCGATTCCGGTTCCATACCAGTGAGTTTTTTCTAATTCATGTACGGTCAACAATGTAGACACTAATGTGATCAATGCAGAAGAAAAACTTCGTGTGAAAACCTGCACTAGACCAGCGCGGTAGACTACGGCCTAATCCCCCTCCTAACTAGGGGAGGTCCGCGCTCCTTTAGTGGAGACGAATATGAATTGGCAATGATGATGGAACAGATACTTTCTGACTTTATATCGAACATAAAACATGTTTATTGTCCGTAGAAAGATGTCGATCAGCAAAAATGTAAGGCGAATATCAGATTTCAGCAGGGCGTGTATGTTTGTGTGCGTCCCCTGTAAGTGTAATTAGGCGGCCTCTACACCGCTCCTTCGGTGGCTTCACGCACACGACGGATGGGATCTGCCACTAATGGAGATCTTATCTTTATATACCGAAATAGAGTACGGTTGCCGTTCTTAACATTATAAACTTTATTGTAACGTATATGAGCGGTGACTTATCTAATTAAATTGTGTAAACGAATCCAGGTCATACGACGTATCTCATCGTCACTGTCAGCCCATAGAAGTTCACTGCTGGACAAGGGTTTCCTGCTTAAAAAAGAAGGATTTTCCATAATCCCAACAATTGACAGGCGTCTTGGAGATTGCAGTACATTTACTGTTCTTATTTAGAAATGTTACATGATTCTTTTTTTGCTGCAGTGAGAAATAAACGTTATATTATATTATTTTATTTGACTGAATAAGAGGATAACGTTATTGCCCATTATCTTGGTATATTCCTCACCTGATTCTGATAGTATTCACGGGAAGAAATGGAGTGACGCTATTTAAATATCATGACATCCCTTTTTATGATTAGAGAGAAAATCTTCTATAAACTTTATGCCAAATTTAATAGTAAAAAATGATAATCAATTACTATACAAATAATTTTAAAAATTTGCCATTTTATTTTAGAGTTTATTTCAAATAAGATTGTCTTAATTCATCAACAATTACCATCAAAATCTGTTGTGTTGGCAAATTAAATATTTACGTTGGCAATTTGTGGTGCTTCCGTTGTACGCGGCGTTATTCAAAGAATCGACTGGTGTAAGTAATTTTCGAAATTATATTGTTACTCCGCTGTAAGATCTTGTAATAATTATCTCCAGTCCATTTTAACAAGCGTGTGATTTGAGTGGGAAATTAAGAATACTTTACTGTAAATTGTTTAAAATAAGGTATCGGACGTAAACAAGTATTTTTACATACATATTTTATATTATTTCAATTTGAATGCAAACAGGGTTGCATTATGTTCAGAGCGTGTAAAACGTGAACAATACGATATGAAAATCAATCGCAACTCCATTCACCTTAGCCTTTCATAAAGAGCTCAGTGATTTCGATAAAAGGCAAAGCCTGTTGGCGGAGCGAATCGATGGGCAGAATACAGAAGAAGGCTCGATGCGGATTCCAGCCCCGAGAGCAGATAGGTAGATGGAGCGACGCGAAAGCGACATTCAATTTGAGTATATATTATTCATGGTAATGCGTTAAAAGCACCAGCATTGAAGTCGCTCGGTGCGAGCGGAGGCGAGTAATCGGCCCGCACGTGCGCCGCCAGATACGTACCTAGTGTGTATATTCAATGTTGTGCTTTAAAATTGTCGCTTCGCGCCATTTGCTGCCGCGCCCAGCCCGATGTTCTTCGCTTATAAAGTAACTGCGCGAATTGCGGCAATCGTTTTTATATTTATCGCGGCTCAGTAAAATCGCTTCACCTATCGCCGAATAAAAGTTTTCAAAAATCATTGTAAAGAGTAATTTATTGAAACGCTATTTGTATGTGTTTTGATACACTGGTTCCGTATTGAACGGATACAAACGAGATATATTGAATACCATACATAAATCTCGTGGTTATACAGTGCAGTGAATCCGTTGCGCCGCAACATTACCCAGATAAATGTTCAAATAATTCGTATGCATGCATTCCAATGTGGATTCCAAATGAGCAATCTGTATGGACGCTACAAGCTTAGAATGCAGTTTAATTATTGTTAAACTCTTGCTCACCTAATCTGTATTTAGTTTACTAACTAATATTGGTCTGATTTGTAATTACTTTACTAAATACTTACGTTGTCTTTTCATTTTCATGTTTAGTATAATCTGTGGCTACACTCAGTAGCGTGAAATTAATATAGAATTTAGTTTGACATTCTGTCATCTGTCATTTGCTTGAAAGGTTTCATTTAGAATGACGCACGGACGTCCGTATGGTCGTTAACTTTATCAATAAAAATAACTATTCGTGTGTGAAGTTATTTGATTAGATGACGTCACGCGTTAGCCTCTCAGTTTGAAAAATTATATCTTATTAATGTGTTGTGATTATACCCGTATTATTTTACCCATGTACAAACAATAACACATTTACAAAGCTAACAGACATATAGGGAGATCGATATCCCCAGTGAAATGTTCCACAAAATAAAAATGCGTAATCATCGTCTTTTATACTACCATGTTGATATTTTAGGAAATAAACATTGTGAGAGTTTATAAACTGAATCCCTTTATATCTGAGAAAAGTTACAATTTACACAATGTAATAAAACAATTCTTTCTACCTTCTACTTAAATCTGAGCAGTGCTCACATATTATTTTAAATATGAATTTATTTGAAGATAATCTTACTTTTCTCAGGTAATTTATTTCATTCTTAATCTGCGCTACGTAAAGCGAACAATTTCATTTTTTAACAAATTTTTAGTGTGTTTGTTACACAATTACTGTGTTCTATTGATAATACAAACATTATTAATATTTATTGGTTTTTAATATTAGTTTGTTTACGAGACAGAATCCGAAATGATGAGGCCCACAGAGAATCAGAGTCACCAGCATCATTCACCAAACTACTGTTAGACTGCGTGGCACGGTCCTTCTATTAGAATGAGACAGATGAAGTTCTCTGCGTTGGGCTAGTGCCTAACTTCACATGCCATTGAGAACATTTCTTAGGCATGTAGGTTTTCTCATGATGAACTGTTTGAAGTGAATGATAATTATTAAATTATAAATACGCACATGATTTCGGAAAGGTAGAGGCGCGTGCCTTGGATTTGGATTCGTAATCTAAGACTTGGCGTGCGTGATCACACCAATAAATTATTAATGCTTACGACAGAAAGTTACTAAAATAACCCTAAAGGTTGCAAAGCAGAAGTAGCAGTGGGAGAGCCATGAACAGAGGATGCACGAAGTCGCTATGTACGTGTATATAGACTGATTTTTGGAGTAGGTTTATGTGCAATAATGGGCATGTTTCGGCTGATATGATGAAATTAATGACTCTTTGTTTACAAGTTTTTTACCTATAATCCTCTCTAGTTTTGAAAAAAAGATTAGAATACAATCAAAAAAAGATTAAGATACTTGGTGGTCATGCACATCGTTTGTTGTAATACGTACTAATAATTAATACTACAGAACATTCGGTGTAGTAAGTATCTGGGTTATTGAGTAAAAACAAAAAAAAATCATTCATCAAAATTTATCGCCTGAAAAATAGGCCCAGCCACATTGCTTGCAATGCAACTATACTAACGCTTCAGTACTCCGTGCATTTTCCTTAGGCTGATGAAGTTATGGCCCTTAGCTCCTTCAGAGAATCGTCTTTTATGGCTTCAATCAGCTCAAAACGCCTACCTCGAAGCGGTAATCTTAGTTTAGGGAACAGGAAAAAGTTACATGGGGCCTAATCCAGTAAGTTTGATACTTGGTTGATGAAATCTGTTAAATTTTCGCTAAAATGTCTTGCAATATAATGGTTTTCTCTGATGGTATACTATTGTGGTTTAAAAGCAAATCTACAAATCTGAAAGTTTTCGGCGGATCCTCTTCCGCAAATGCCTTATGACACCTAAATAATATTCTTTATTCACCGTTTCACCATTTGGAAGAATTACACGGTAAGCTATAGCGGTAATCGAAGATAACTGGCAGCATATCCTTGATTTTTCAGTGACTAAGCTGCGGTTTCTGGGTTTCGGCTCGAATTTGAAGCGCCACTCCGAAGACTGTTACTCCGGCTTATTTGCATGCTATTCTCATAAATCTATATCTCTTTGCTATTCGAAGTTTGAAGAAGTTTGGGGAATCATATTTTCAGTGACCTGCTTTCGATGTAATCGATGTGAATGCTTTTTAAATAAAATTGAACTTCTTCAGAACCAGTCGTGAGACGATGCGTCTAATGCCTAAAACAGCAGTTAGAATTTTATGAACGGACTTATAAAATATATTCATCTCTTGAGGTAACTTTCGAAGCTCATCTACGATTTTCTAGTGCTAGCTTCTTATGATATTTTTGTCGTTCGTAGTTGGTGAAGGCCCATCAGAATAGGCAAATCAACTACCAATTCTCAGTCTTCTTTGAAAGTATTATTCAACTCATTGTAAGTTTTCTGTAATATTTTTAATGACGTAATTTTAATTTAAAATATCAAATTTATGGCAAATTGCTTATTGAACTATTTTTTTTTGTTTTTCAAACCAAACATCATAGAGAGCACAAAAGTGCAACTTTATACAAAATTGGTGTCAGATTCCGTACATTTTACGCGGTGTCTTATTAAGTCTATTGCTGAACATGGACCTACTTTTTAAAAAGGAGGATTTTGCCATAATCTTCACGCTTGGCAGACTTTTTAGAGGACGCTGTTGCCGATTATCCTGTTACATCATTTAACTGGTTCTCACAAGCATCCATGGGAAGATATGGAGTGATAGTATCTTGAAGCCGGCACCACACAGCAAAGTTTTATACGTTAAGACATTGATCAAGATTATTTACAACTTGACTTCAAAACGAATTTTGAGATTTTTTGTGATACGAAACCTTAAAAAATGAATCAATGGTCGACGGGTATTCCTCAAATGCGAAGAACTCACGGAAAGACATTGTATTGGTGCAAATATTGTAGCATACTTAACGGAACGGAGGGTGTATGTGTATGTGTGCGTGCGAGTGCCGAAGAGGTCGAACTGCGGCCAACATCTATTATTCATTGTCGAAGACACGGGAATGAAATTTGTGTAAGTGCGTTGTGATCCGGCCAATCTCACCATCTTTATTTCATTCCTAATAAATGGATTACGTTGTTCACAAATCTTGTTACGTAGTCGCTTGCTTTTTATTTACTTTTACTTGTAATTGTTTTGGAACTTATTTACTATTTTTTTTTTCAATATTATGTTGGTGAAATTTAAATGTCGATAATCAGTTACAGCAGGCTCAAGTCTTTGATACGTATGGAACAAAAGACGAACAAGAACTTTACGAGTTTTATATGTTGTGTTGAAGTGAAGTTGAGTGCTGGGTTGAAGTTTTGGCGGCAACCCGAGTGAGACATCACTTGAAGTTTTATTTTAACATTTTATATTAGTTTATTGTGATGTTTTTTATATATAAAGTTGGTATTGTTTTGTGTATTAATCATTAGTAATCGTGAACAATACTGAAACATTGGAATAAAAGTGTGATTAACATAGAAAAGTTATTGTATTTTTTCAAGGAAATAGATCTGCGGAATTTTGCCTGGTCAAAGTGGCATTTGTCGGATTAACTTCAAAACTCCGAAGAAGCAATCAAATGTGATACACCGATATTTTATTGTTAACTTGAAGAATATTATATAACCTCAAAAATATATACACTCGACACTGGCAGAAATGGCGCGAATTCGCAGCCGATTGCCACTATGAAAAAAAAGAAGAAGAGTACTGGGTTGTGGAATAGTACTAAATTGTACACCCTCGTCGGTATATAATTTATAGAAAAATCTGTACATTTTATGTTTCTATTGTTATTTAAATGGCAACATTGCACAAAATTATTAAGTGCTTTTGGTTTTTATTTGTGTAGCAACCTGAGGATCACAGACTGTGACTTTTATGGCCGTGGGCATATAAAAATGTGCGATGTGCAAAATTATATTATTAATTTTGGTACCTTATTTATACTAGTACTTGATTATAAACCCACCTGATGGTAAGTGGCGATGTAACCTAGGGTGATAAAACACACTAGCTTAATGAAAACGTATTCACTCTTGTCTTAAAGAAATCTATATTATAATCAGATGAAAATACTTCTACTTACTACTACCTTCTTTTTTTCTATTCTTCTTACTCCTTCCGAGATAGTAGTATATTATACCCTATAATCCTATTCCAAAATTCCATATTCCTTGCTCAATACACCTTTCCTACCTCACCTTCTTTCCTTTCTTCTCCACTAAGCCGTGGGAGCGCAATAAGGAACTTTAATAGTTTTTAAACCTTATTAAATAACGGTGTCGTGTTTCACCACCCGACACGTCTCGTTTCCCGCGGGGGCGAAAAGTGGGCTACAGATAGCCACTTTGCTCATAGAAATTGGAATAAAATGGTCTCTGTCTAAAGCAACTCTTCGGTAGAGTATTCCCGCCGGTCACGCAGGAGACCGGGGTTCGATTGCCGGCCGGAGAGCCGTAGAAAAAGCGTAACTAATAATCATCATTATCATCCTATCTATTGCCATACTGCAGAGCGCGAGACTCATCTCAGAACGGAAGATGTTAGGCTCACCACCACTCTGAGCTAATGGGGACTGGCGGACTTCACATGCCGTCGAGAAAATCTCTCAGGCAAGCAAGTTTCCTCATTCTGAAAGTTTTTACCGATTCGAAAATCGGTAAAAAAATTCATTCATTCGAATCTCATTCTAATACTCAACAGAGTATGATTACAACAATATCCTATCACTGCTATGATTATACAATTAATATTAAAAAAAAAAACGATATGAATTTTCAACAGCAGTTGTATGTTCCACAAACACGGTGAATAACCGAATCGCTTTTGAAGCTCAATTCATCATTCATTCGTCATTCATTTTTAGACTCTAACTTTTGTACTGATCATTAGTCGGTTCAATACGAGTTTTAGTATTATTTACAAATTTAGAACGTTAATACGTCAGAGATTCATAGCCAGCCGTGGTTTGTTTGTGACGGGCGTGCGGCGCGTGCGTGCGCATTCGGCGCGGCTCGGCTCCGTGACGGATGACGGCCGATATATCACCCGCACAAGCTCGCCGAACCGTCCCTGCCTCATCTAACGAATATTAATCAAGTTTATACGCAGCCTTATATCGTACACAACGGATCTCTTAATTTTCTTCAAGTACGAAAACATCTTTTATCTAATAATTTTTATTCTTCGAATTCATGCGTGTTTATTGCCACTTAGTGGTTTATTGCCATTTAGACGAGATTTAATCAAAACTGATTCATGTATTTGATATTATCAAGTGTTGTTTATTTTAATAATTTACTAGACTTAGCCCGCAACTTTAGTTGGGTAAAAAGTTAAAAGAGTATTAAAACTGAACTACTATCTCACGGAGTTGCATTACCGGAACAAAAGTGTCCTATAAACTAATCTAGCATATAGTCTATATATATATATATATATATATATATATATATATATATATATATATATGATGGGTTTTGTATTAAAGTGCGCTATTATGATATATTATGCCAACATACAGTGGCGTTCAGTGTGGTCTGAATGGTTTGAACTATTTTAGCTTGAGAGGTGTTGTTACATTCGTATGTAAACCATTAATAATAGCTTAAGTAGCTTAAGTTAAAAGTTAGTTTTCTTTTACTAAAAAGAAATATTTCAATGAATTCACAAGGATTATAGTCGCAACGAAATATTAAGATCTATCAAATTCTTCTTGCGTGACCTTACTTAAATCTAAATTCATCAACACCATCATAATCCCCATTTTTTCCCAAATTTAATCTAAATTAATACTAAATAAAAACGAATTGTTGAATAATTATATCTTGAATAGTTACTAGGCTAAAGGTGTCCTAAACTGTACAATTTGTGTGGGACTGTTAAGTAGTTAAAGGTCTAGGATACCTTTATTTAAAGTCGTGTTGAAAAATTGTTGAAATTCAGCAGGGACTCACCTGTGACCGACTCTCGTGCCATCATTTTATCGGTACCCGGAGACATAAATTTCAAGTAAAAGTAATCGTTGAAACTTTCCCGTAACAGGCTGAAGGGCCAAAAACTTGAAATTTGTGCAGAATTATCTTCCACTGCTTTTAATACTTGTAATTTATCGTGAACACCCTCGCCTCGATCGGTCGTGGCCGTGTTGAGCACCCGCCCGGAAAATGGTCCTTAACGTTATTGTAAAACATAAAAAAGGAAAAATTATATTTGATATCACCCGTACATTGCAATATTTTAGCTAGAACACCTCACACAGGTAAATCCAACTTCGAGAAAGAGGTCATTCGCCGAATCCAACTCAGTTGGACAGTCTTTGCTCGACAGCAACAGCTGTTGAAGATCGAGCAAAATAGAATAGCATACATATATACATAGACTCACACCGATATCCCATAAGGATAGAGAGAGACCATAGTACATACTACTACGTACATACAGTCACACCTCTTTTCGATTGGGGTAGGCAGAGACCGCTTCTTTCCACCTGCTACGATCGTATAATGAAGCAAAGTGGCTATCCGCAGCCCATATTTCGCTCCCGCAGGCAACGAAATATGTCGAGTAGTGAACCACAACGCCGCCATTTTGTAAAGTTTAAAAGGGTTAAATTTCCTCGCGTTCCTACGGCTCAGAGAAGAGGATAAGGTAGGAAAGGTGTATTGAGCAAGGAATATGGAATTTAGGAAGAGGCTATAGCATATAAGATTCTACTATCTCAGAAGGAATAAGAAGAGACAGTAGTAGCTCGGGGGGGGGATTGCTTACCCGTATAATAAATAAATAATATTATAAAATAATAAGCCATACGCAGTTTCAAGTTATGCCCCATATCGGGTATAGGCCTCCTCCAACTGTCTCCATTTTTCCCTTTCTGTCGCTTACCCATATACTTAAGTCTATTTTCTGGACAAGCTAAAAGACTAAGTACTCTCTGACCTAAAATGGAATAAATTGAGTCATAAGGTAGACTCTGACAAAAGCCAAGTTCAATAATACCAAGTTGAAATGGAATATCATAAACAAATAGTAGATTCTGCGAAACAAATAGTAGACACATTATCTATATTTATATCGAACGAAGTACATTAGTAGTCTAGTGATGCTAAACACGGCTTGTGGTCGAAAGGTCGTAGGTTTGATCCCGTACCCGTACGTACCACAGAGTTATTTTTAACTAATGTACGGTTTACATTGTAGACACCAATGTACTCAGCAGAGAAGAAAAACTTCGCGAGGAAACCTGCGTGCCCGCATGGGTGTGTGAAATCTAACAACCCGTACTAGGCCAGTTTGGTAGAGTACGGCCTAATTCCCCTTCCTATTAGGGGAGGTTCGTGCCCCTGTAGTGGGAACGAAAATGGACTGGGGATGATGATATCGATCAGGTGTCTCAAATCTACTGCGTAGAATATGCCTGTAGCTTTTCTTATCATCAAGTGGGCTTCATATTCGTTTGCTAGATCCATGATACATGTACATATTTTATATACAAAAAAAAAATATGTAAAAAACACCGAAAGTCATTTAAATAAAGTACAGTTAGTAGAACGTGCCTATACGTTAGGTTGGGTTTAGGCGGGTTTTGATTGACACTAGCAATCGGCTTAATGTAACCTCGAGGCAAGTTTTGTACGGCACAGAAACGGCTGGTTAAATTCGGAGGTCGACACAAAGCGACGCAATCTCTCACACGTCACACAGAAGGAGCTTTCCATATAATTCATTTCTCTATTCATATTTGTCTTGGCGTCACGATCTGACTTAAGGAAGCACTGAGAAAAAAAAACAAATAGAAATAAGTAATATACCGTTTTCTTCTGAGATTCTTGACTTCTGAGATAATTGAAAATATCTCTAAAGTCTTGCTTATACTCTTGTAACGGAAATTTAAAGAACTACATATATTTCGTTCAGTCTTATACATGAGATGTAAAGTTTATAATCAACAAAAATAATTGATGATAACTTTCCAACAAATCCTATCAAGTTCGACTCGATCGTGACTTTCTTGGAAATCCTTAAAAATCTTCAACTTAATTGAAGTTGGTTTCAAATAGTAACAGAACTCAAAAATCAACAAAAGAAAGTATGATATTACATTTATTAGATAAAAAAATAGATATGTAATCTAAAATTTTCAGGCCACCTTCATAGATCCACCTCCAAGATATCCTCTCCCCGAATTCGGCATATTCAATAAGAAAACTTGTCGGCCTTATGGTTTATACTAGTCGTTCAAGTTTACGTGACTGGAAATAGTAAAATCGGATGATGATGTTGATAATATAGGTCGTAATGGGCCATTGCCAATAAAACCTTATAGGTAAGCGATGGATTAAAAGGAACTGGGTCAGGGCAAGGCCCATACCTTATAAAAATAACGTGTTTGGAGCGGCTGCTCCCGTCCACTAAATATCGGACGAGAAGCGTGTTATCAATTCCTTAATGCCATGTGTTAACGTTGTGTTAGATTAAATATCTTATACTAAAAGATACTTCAGTGAACGTAATGAAAAACCTTATCAATATCGATTAAAGATATATGGGCCATTAATAAAATTCTAGACACATTATTTTTTCTTTTTTTTTTTAATTTTTGAAATTTGAGTCTACTCTCAAATTAAGATTCCTTTGTCTTGGATACTAGACAACGATACAATTATATAGATAAATTCTAATACATATATACATAGACATCTATGGCTCGGGTACAAACATTCGTGCTCATCACACAAAGTTTGTCCCTACCAGGATTCGAACCTGGGACCATTTGGCACAGAAAGCAGGATCACTGCTACTGAATCAATCAGTCGTCATATTATACTTGAATTATAATTGAATCTATTGCTCCGTTTTATATACATCCAAAATATATTTTAAAATCATACGGAATATTGTCTGGACAAAAATCCTATAAAAGCCTTCTAATATGATATTATCATAGTATGACAGCGATATCTGCTCTTTATATGTCATGCTTGTTTGTGAATTGTACGGTGTCTCTGTTCTTTTTAACTTAGCATTTTGTTCTACTTATAATATGTGTGTATTGAATAAAAATAAAATCTAATCTAAAAGCGTGTAGTAAGAAATTATTGTTCTGAATTATATTTCTTAAGTGCTTAATAGTTAAAGTTTGCACTTAAAGCAGTAATGAGCTTACATTTACAGGTACAATTCTATTAAGCAAATAAAGCGGCCCACTGCATTAAATTTTAATACTTAAACCTAAAAGAAAAGTTACATGTACTCAATAGACGATCGCTTTAAATGTTTCTTTCAAAAAACTTCGCAACTTTGCGATAATGCTCACTTGTCTTGCCCAAATGAATAATTATTGAAATTCAAATTCTTATTTTGATACTTATTACGAAGTTTGAAAAGGGTCATGCTTTTTGTTTAATTAAAGAGCTTTTGAAATTCGAAAGGAAATTTATTGAAATATTTTAAAAGCAATTCACCTATTCGTTCGTAAAATTTCGTTCAAGAAAAGTGTTGGATAGAATTAGGTTGATAGTATAAATGCTGCCAATGTGAAACGTTTAATATCGTTAAGTCTAGTGGTATCAGATACGAGTTGCTATCAAAAGGTCGTGGTTTGAATTCCGATCCCGTACCACTGAGTTATTTCTAATTCATATTTGGTCTACATTATGGATAGACTATATTGTACTCAACGAAGAAGGAAAACTTCATGAGGGAACCTGCATGCTCCCATGGGTATGTGAAGTCTATCAACCAGCACTAGGTCAACGTGGTAGACTACGACCTAATCCCTCTCCCGGTAAGGGGAAGCCCTCCTTATATTGGGGACGAATATGAACTGGGGATGACGAAGATAAATATAGTTATTTGTAACTGTCGTTACTACACAAATACTTATCACTATGGGGCTAGTAGACCGACTGCGTTATGTTTTGTGTGCGGGTCATTTGCACTCGTTCAGGTCGTTACCGACAGCAGGCGTCGTCCGCACGCACGATCTCTTCATATTCGCAGGATATTTTACACTCATTGTAAATATTAAAACACATATTTCGCGTTAAATTTTTTAGTCGTATCGTTTTACATAACAATATTAGGTCGTTTATTGTGGCCCCCAAGGGCTGATATTAAGCATTAAATATTCACAGTTCAATCTTTCCGTTCAATCTCTTGTTACTTAATAGTTTTGATCTCTCAGAAGATACGACCCTCAGTCAATATCGTAAGTTTCGGTCACAAACTTACCGTCCGCTGTGGCGGAAGGAAAGTTTTATGTAGCTGATAATTTACATAATTGAAGACCAGGTCTATCCACTATCGGGGTCTTCCAAACTTCTATGGATCAGAGATTTCACTAGCGACGATTATCGGATTTTGAACGAATTTCGGTTTGCTAGCAATGGCGACTTGATTATCGATATCCGATTTATATGTAGATTGGGAGTGAAGTGTCATGGGCGCGGTCCGTGACGTCAGACTACGCGCCACGTGCCTCGAATCCCGCCCGCCCACGAATCTACGGGCGCATTGCACATAAATAATCCAATTCGCCGACCACCGTCTTCAACTTTGTCCTATTCGAAGATTATACAATTAATCCTTTTCGTTTATACTCCCTCGGAACGGAGATCCTTGTACAAGTTTTGCGCACTCGACCCGACGAAAACAGAATCTCCATTGTGAAGATTTAACAATTTCAGCGGGCTCGTTGCATTTCAACGAGTAATATCATCACAATGGATGTCAACTCTATTCAAGATGAGTATCTATGGCACAGAGCGTCAGTGGCATAATTCAACAAATCAGATATGAAATAATTATTTTCTTTAGGGAGGGCTGTTTCGGGTCCGCAACAATGTTGTTATATCTTTATTCAATACGTTAAGACGCTAACAGGATAAATTTATATTGTTATATTTGTGATGTTATAGCGAATATTGGATTGTATAAGATGTAGAGAAAGTACATATATGTTATATACATACAAATACAACTTTACCCTGGCTCTCCGGCGAGGAATCAAACCCCGATCTCCCGCGTGACAGGCGGAGATCTTGACCAATATACTACCGAAGACACACACATACAAAAGAGACCACTCCTTTCCACTTGCTACTAGGAAAGTGATTATTCATAACCCACTTTTCTCCCCCGCGGGAAACGAGCCGTGTTGAGTGGCGAACCACGACGCCACCATTTTTATAAGGTTAAAAATTGTTAAAGTAAATAGAGCTATTTTAATAGTCCACATTTGACACTTCATCAAAATAACCTTTTCTACGTGTAGAAATGCCTCACGCGTACCATTGTGCCTTAGGCACGGATATACCAGTATCCGTTATCCTGATATTCAATCAAAATTTACTGCGACTTCCAAGACGGCTGCGAAGCATGAAAATTATGACAAATCCCTACTTTTTAAGGAGGAGGCTCGTGCCCCGCAGTGGACTTCCACGGCCTAGTTATGATGATAGATAGAGTACTCTTTATTGTACACCATTAATAACTAATTCTTTACACAACATAACAATACAAAAGTGTACATTGGGCGGTCTTATCGCAGACAGCGATCTCTTCCAGACAACCTTGATGATGTTGATGATAGGTTGGATTGATATTTTTTCATTTTTAAACGTAACTAAAAAGGTATATTATAATGGACCTTTAACTGGTATCATAGACATTTATTTATGGGATTTACGTGACGATATGAGCGTCATCATCCCCAGTGTGATTCGTCTCCACTACAGGGGCACAGACATTCGCTAATCAGGAGGGGTATTAGATCGTAGTACCACGCTGTCTTAGTGCGTGTTGGTAGACTTCACACACTCATGAGGAGATGCAGGTTTGCCCACGAATTTTTTCTTCTCCATTGAGTATATTGTTATCTACAATATAGATGAGAAGGGGCCAACATGATTAGAACGAAGATCTACCGTTCTTGGTCTATACAATCTCCCAAGATCTTGATCTACTGTTAAATGATGAATCCCTGTGCCATCTACCAGTTACACACTACTTAAAATTTTAACGATATAACGTAATGGAACTGCGATTGAAAATGTTGCAGTTGGTGATCACTTTGTGCAGTCTATTCTACGTGTTTATTATATATAAATATTATTATTAGGTATATTAAATTTATATGGTTTTGGTTTGCACCTTCGACTGAACTAATAGCCGAATGGTCACTCCTAATGTAGACCGTACATAAGTTTGAAATAACCTAGTAGTGCAGGACCGGGATCGAACCCGCGACCTTTTCAATCGCAGGTTACGCTTAGCATCACTTAGCCACTGATGTACTCCGTGACGTGGGCGTATCTATCGATATACATACACCTTTGTTCGCCAGATGGCGCCTGTGCGCAGCACTGCCGCAGATTGCGTTCCCGCTCTGACGACTCTCGTAAACAATAAGTAATTTCGAAAATGGAGGCGAACGTATGAAAGCGGGCCTTTTCCCGTAGGTAATGACTGGCAACATCCACATAAGGCTAACGGCTGAAACTTTTTGTACCGTCATTCTTCTCCCGCAGATCAGTTGCGCGTCGAATCGAAAACCATTTTTCAACTGTTCATATAATCAACAGTTTATTTATGTTAGCAATATCATCATCACCAACTCAAATTTGTCCCCACTACAGATGCATGGACCTCCTCTCATCAGGAGTAGGGATTAGGCCGTAATCCACCACGCTGACTTACTACGCGTAGGTGGACATCACACACCCATGCTGGCATGCAGGTTTCGTCACGAAGTTTTCTTTCTCCGTTAAGTGCATTGGTATCTACAGTGTAGACGGCACATGAATTAGAAATAAAACAGTAAATTTAACAAAAATAAATCTACGACCTTTTAATAACAAGCCGTGTCTAGCACTACTGCACCACTGATATACACGATAGCAATATAATAATATATACTTACTCACGCCGGTATCTCATAAGGGTAAGCAGAGACCACAGTTTGCCACATACTACGGTCCTAATACACTTATACTTTCGTCGATTAAGGGTGCTCCTAACTTGACCAATAATGACTTAATATGACTTAATATGTTATATATGTTAATATGTTGATAATAATATTGTATCGACATTGACGCAGTAAACTAAACATAAAGTTCATTAGAACAAATTGTAAGTAATTGATCAGAATGCCCTTGGCTAGGACCCGACTTTGACATTTCAAACACTTCCTGGAACCGTCGGCGAGCCAGGGTATATAAGGCCTCGCGGTGCGCCCAGCAGGGAGTTCAGTAGTGTAGAAAGCGACTTCAAGAACTGAAAAAGATAAAGTGTAAGTACGAACAAATGGGAAGACAGTGTTACACGTAGATTGTGCTTACGAACGCGCTCTGAGTTGGTGTGTGAACGGCGATCTGTATAAGATTAGTATACCTAAGTGTGTGTCCCATCAAAGACGTGTTAGTGTGCTCTTTCATTAAGCGCGGTGTAAATTTGTAAGTAAATAAAATTCAACTCTGCATTATTCTTTTTCTTCCAATCCCCGTAATCACTTCACGTAACAATATTTAATATATTAACAATATAAA
>WUAW01012574.1:7985-20443 GCA_017165845.1 Thaumetopoea pityocampa | reverse complement strand
GCAAACTGTGGTCTCTGCCTACCCTTATGGGATGCCGGCGTGAGTGTATGTATGTATGTATGTATTATTGATGATTAATACACAAAACAACATCAAATTTATATATTAAACATCACAAGAAACTAATATAAAACGTTAAAATAAAACTAGAAGTGACGCTTCACTCGAGTTGGCGCCTAAACTCCGGTCACTTTAAAAGTATATTCGAATCAGAGTACTAAGAAATAAACTGAGTAAGAGTGGCAACTCAGTTAAACATAATTGCATTTATGGTAAGTGCTGCCACTCGGTGCTATCCGATGGACTAAAGCTGTGATACCTTACATATGTATATATAGCTTGCTATACATACCGTAGGTATATATACTAAAGTTTGAATTTATACGTACTTATTGACTTCATTAGATTTCCAACTCGATTGAATTTTAACGAATCCAAAACAGTTGAGTAAGAATTTGTTTTCAGGTATATGATGAAAAAAAGTTTTAACAAATTGAAAAAACATTATTTATTATTAAGACAAAATACACATTAAACTTTAATATCTATCTTATTATTAATACTTTTATTACAGAAATATTTTAGGTAAGTTATAATTTATAAAATTAATATGAATAACAGGCAAACTACAATATAAAAAGAATGAATAAAAGTTTTATAATTTAACATACATTTCTTTGATGAAGAGTCCACTCATTGCAAAACAACAGTGACCAACTTAAAACAATAGAAACTATACACTGGAAACAAGAACAACAATAATTGGATGAGAAGATGGAGTTTTGGAGTCATTCCGACGAATAGCACTTTGACCAGACAAAATTTCGTAGGTCTAATGCCTTGAAAAAATACGGTCACTTTAGTATGTCAGTCACAGTTTTATTGCAATATTTCAATATTTTTCAGGGTTATTGGCGATTAATACAAAAAACAGCACCAAGTTTGTATATTAAACATCACAATAAACTAAAAAAGAACGTTAAAATTTTAAATCCGAGCGAAGCGTCACTTGAAGTTTTTTTAACCCCCGACGCAAGAAAGGGGTGTTATAAGTTTGACATGTGTGTCTGTCTGTGGCTTCGTAGCTCCCAAACGAATGGACCAATTTTGTTGTTTTTTGTTTGATAGCTGATGTGATCGAGATTGTTTTTAGCTATAATTTATGAAGATCAACACAGAAGTTTGGAGACCATCAGCTCATTTCCTCGTCTAATTGACAGATATTTTGGTGTACTGTTACTTCGGTGGTATTTCTAAGACATGGGAACCTTGAGCTGATGATGCAGCATCAAGTAGACTGCGGGATACCTAGTTCCTCAACAAGTTACAATAGATATAGCGTGTTTGGGCTCATAAAAATAGTTTCAGTGAGTATGTGTTAGATATTGTAGTTGATGATCGAGGATAGTGAGACTGAGCGGATTTCGGCAAACAAAATCTTCTATTGCGATTTTATGTTTGTCCGGAAAAGTATTTACGTGAACGTGGAGACAGAGTGTTGTTCGTAGCTTGTCTACTAATAAACAATCTGAAAAGCCTGAAATAAAGATTAAATTAAAAATTAAAAAACCCCGACAGAAAAAAAAACTTCTCAAAGTATACAAGTAATATGTTTGTTGGCCCCTTAACTTTATTATAAATATCCAATATTTTGATCCAAGAGTCATCGCGTCGGGAGATCACTAAGTAAATAAAATGAAACTTTTACTAAATTTGAAGTGGGAATGTGAAATGTGTAAGCCTAGGAGGGAGAGTGCCAAACAGAAGAGGTTTATAAATTATAGTGAGCAACAATAATAAAAATATTTCTCATTACATCGATGATAGCTAGCCCCGTAGCTGATGTGATCGAGATTGTTCTCAGCTATAATTTATGAAGATCAGCACAGAAATTTAGAGGCCCATTTCCTTGTCTAATTGATAGATATTTTGGTGTACTGTTACATCGGCGGTATATCTAAGACATGGCAACCTTGAGCTGATGATGCAACCTCAAATAGGGCCAAACAGAAAAGGTTTATGAATTATATCGAGCAACATTAATAAATACATTCTTCAGTGGTCCCCTGCTGCGACGACTCTTGAATCAAAATACTGGGTACTTATAATAAAGTTAGAGGGCCAACAAACATATGCATATGTTTACTCTTTAGAAGTTTTTTATGTCGGGGGTTTTCAAATTATTAATTTAACTTTTTTTTAACGTTTGATATTAGTTTATTGTACATACATACATACACTCACGCCGATATCTCGTAACGGTAGACAGAGACTATAATATATACGACATACATACAGTCACTCCTCTTTCCCATTGAGGTAGGCAAGGCTACTTCTTTCCACCTGTTACGATCGTTTAAGATGGCAAAGTGGATATCCGCAGCCCACATTTCGCCCCCATGGGCAACGAAACGTGTCTGGTGGCGAACCACGACGCCGGCATTTTATAAGGTTCAAAAGTGATTAAAGTTCCTCATTGCATACCTATGGCTTAGTGGAGAGGAAAGGAAAAAGGATGAGGTGGGACAGGTTATTGAACAAGAAATATGGAATTTAGGAAAAGGAGTATAGGATACTACTATCTCGGAAGGAGTAAGAAGAGACAATAGTAGCTTGGGGGGCTAGGGTCGCTTAACCATATACTTAAGTCTATTTGCCGGACAGGCTAAAAGACTAAGTATTCCCTGACCATTATTAGTTTATTGTGATATTTAATATGTATATTTGGTGTTGTTTTGTATATTAATTATCAATGATCGTGTACAATATTGAACCATTGGAATAAAACTGTGACTAACACAACCAAGCGATCGTAATATTTCAGATCAATAGGCATGGGGATACTTTTGTCCAGTCAATATGATAATGTGGTAATCTTCGAATTGACGTCAAAACTCCCGGGAAGAGATAAAATGTGATAGATACATTTTATTGTTAAATTGACGAAAGTATATATTACTAGCTTGTACTCGCAGCTCCGCCCGCGTAAATGTCGATTTTCCGCTACATGGGAAATCCCGAAACAATCACAGATTTATCTAAAAAGCCTTATAACCACTTACTTGAGATTTCGTGCCTTAACGGCGGCTACTAAAACAAGCTGTATTTCAATTCTGCGGGACTAATTTTGATGAAATATGCCCTAGTATAAGTCGGAATAGTATCTATAATACTGACTTAATTAGTCAACATCAGTAGTTTTTAAGTATCTTTGATTTACAGAATTTGACATTTAACAATTTTATAATAGTACTAGCTTTTGCCCACGGCTCCGCCTGCGTGAATGTCTCTTTTCAGCTACATGGGAATCCCCGAAACAATAATAGGTTTATATAAAAAGCCATAAAACCATTTTTACTTGAGTTCTTATACCTTAATAGCGGTTACTAAAAAAGGCATCAAGCTATATGTTCAATTCTACTGGAACGATTTTGAGGAAACATGCCGCAGTATTTAAGTCGGAGTTTAATCTACCGGCTGGTTTTGCGTGAAACCCGAACTAACAAACAAACAAATATCAACGGTTTTGTTTTCAAAAGCCCTTAATTAGTAGATCTGTAGTTTGTTTTTTAATATCTTTAATTTTTGAAAATTTAACATTAACAATTTTATAATAGTAATAGATATATAGTAATAGATATATGATGACTTGGCTTAAACTTCTTAGATACCAGACCATACACGAAACTAAAAAATCTCAAAAATGTACTCACTGCGTTCCAAATACTTACAGCGTAAAGTTTGTGAACATGATATTCTATCACACTTATTAAACTAGCAAAACAGAAATGGCAAATAGTTGCTGTGGTTACTAACTGATCATAAACAGCTAAAAGACAAAGACCTCTGAAACGTTTTCCTTGCTTTATTTTTAAATGTGTGCTGTATGCATACATTCCCTTTCACATATTAGAAATTAAATTTATTCAAGCGGTATGAAAGGGGCCGAGACTCTAATACCAGTTAGGTTTTTAACACTTACTAGTCACCTGTGTGTAGTCATAACACTGTTATGGGAAACCAACAAGAGCATTCAGCTATGTTTGCCGAGCCAACAACACGTTGTTTATTTCCAGTTATATCACACCCGGTAAGTCTATTGACCTAGTTTGAGCAAAAATTGTCACTAAATATACTATTATTGTGAAGATTCGGCTATATTTATGTAGGTATATTTGTTCCTTGTTACGGCACGTTTCGTTAGTATGATGAATTGAAGAGTACTTTTTTCCTTCAACTTTACTGTTTTATGTATTTATAACGTTAGCTTAAATTTTCGTAAATACACTGTACCCATAAATGAGCTAGAAAATAGCTGTAGATTATTTAAATCAGAACTGATAAACGCCTGAATTAAATATTACAGCAAATTTTTACTCGAGCTAAAATATATTGCAATAATAAAACTAGTAGGTAGGCATATGTTTTTATTTACATAATTATGTAAAAAGAAAATTTTAAAATATTATTAAGGTACCACCTAATAATATACTAAACTTATTTAATTTTCTGAAATATTTGAGAATTCGCTAAAAGTCAGACATTTTTATGTCATAACTTCCTTGATATTAAAATTTTGAACATTTAATTTATTAACTTAAGTTAAAAGTTAAAGTATTGCTATTTATTGTGTTTAAACGCAATAAATAACAATTCAGTTATGTTATAGGATAACATAAAAAACATAATCATAACATAAACATCTGATCATCAGGAAGACTGTTTGGTACAGTGGCAGTGACCCTGCTTCCATAAAAATGAGTCCTGGGTTTGAATCCCCTGGTAAGGATACATAATATAAGTACAAACTTTGTGTGATGAGCACAAATGTTTGTATCCGAGTCATGGACATATTTATCTATTTATGTATTGTATTTATTTATATAAGTATGTATATCATTGTCTAGTACCTAAGACACAGGAAATTCTAGTTTGAGACTAGATGAATATGTGTGAAATTATCTCACCAATATTAATTCATTCATTCTATTAATTCATCATTCAATTCAATTCATTTATTATTTGCTTAACATAGGTATAATACATACATAGGTACAATTAGAACAAGATGGATTTTGTTCTGAACTTTGCTATGTTATGTAATTTTATATTATTATTTTTTTTATTATTTTCTTTTATGTTAATTAATAAATTCATCAATGTACAATATAAGTTACTACAGTAATTCATAGACAGGAGCTCATCCTTTGTCACATTAGGTTGAAAACACTGGTAAAAGGTACAGATTTAACATAAGCTTCTACCTAGCCCTCTAAGATAATAGGTGTGAAAGTAACATTAAAATATAGGCTGATTTTGTGTGACTTATTCCAAAATAAGCTTAATAAGTGGTGGTTTATGTCTGATCTTGCTTTTCATTGGTCTATTTGGTTGGAGTGCAATGTGGCTATTGACAGAATGAACATAATGTTCAATGTTCAATATATTGTGGAGGTACCTTTGATTTTGTGGTAATAAGTAGGTTTTTTATATTTCTATTAGACATGCACCTGGTGGTAAATTTCTAAAATCATCTGAATTGATCCCCTTTGAAGACGAATTTTCAAAACTCCTTTCTTAGTGCTCCAGGTGAGCACTACATTATATGAAGAACTCCTGTGCAAAATTTCATGCTCCTAAGCCCACTGTCTGTCAGTCAGTGATTGAGTTTTATAAGTAGATGAAAATTTGCTTTTGGTTTCTGCCTGATTGGTTGTAGGTAAACAAATTTTGATATGTTGTAAAGGCTGTTAGAAATGTTCATATTCATAAGTTATAACCAATCTCCGTACGTCTGGATCAAGTTCTGTGCTGTGTCCCCTCAGCTGTGGTTCAACTGGGGGGCCATGTTGCGCAAATTGGCGGATATCGGTGCTTTGATGTCACGTGACTATATATCATCCTTGTTCATTTCCCAATACATACTTTGTGCAAGTAAGAGCCGGAAAGATACAATTACACGTCTAAATTAAACATCGCATTACGTCACGCCCCTAGAGCGGGCTCAACAGCTGAGGGGTTATTTCGATATTTGCATTCTAACAGATGAGACGTTAATTTTTCAGCTCTTAACCAATTTTCGAGTCCGAAGATTAGATACGTGTAAAGAATGCGATTGTTGCATTACCTACGCGTAAAATTACCCGACCTCGTACTGTAGCATTACACATTATTTGAACGTATTAAGCCATTACACATCACACTAAACATGTCATGAGGCGCTCTGTTTTGTGTTATCATTATCATCATATCAGCCCACAGATGTCCACTGCTGGGTATAGGCGTCCTCTGATGATTACACTGCTATAAACCACCTACATCCACCGATTGCCTGCGATCTTCACCAGGTTATCGGTACACCTAATCGGGAGTCAACCTGCACTCTTCCGATTCAGAGTCACCACCCTAGTATTTTAGGACCCCAACAACCATCGGTTCTGCGAACTATGTACCTCCCTCACTGCCACTTCAGCTTTGCAATACTTTGAGCCACATCGGCGACTAGTTTTACTGCGGATTATCTTTAAGGATCCTATTTTGTAGGGAAATTCCGAGCATAGCTCTTTCCATTGCTCGCTGGGTTATCTTGACTTTTCTTATGAAGCCTATAGTCAGTGGCCATGTCTCGGATCTGTAGGTCATCATTGGCAATACGCACTGATTGAGGCATTGCGGTATTTTTAACGAAATAATGTCACGCAGTTTTCCCTACGCTGTCCAGCTTAGTTGGACTGACCTCTTTCTGGAAGTTAGATTTACCAAGATGGATGACGTGTCCCACGTACATATTTCTTCTGAAGGTTGGCTTGCGAGTGGCGGTATTGGCACCTGCTCGCTCGATCAGTAGCAGGCCCTTGGAGGCGACGCAACAACGACTTGTGCGCCCCATTAGTAGGAGTCGAGAATTAAGGATAACCAGGCTCGCCCGCACCGCGAACACTTGCTCGCGCAACCTCTGTGGCCGGGCACAAGGATTAGAGACAGACGTCGTATGATTTTGAGTGGGAGCAAGCCCCATATAACTGCTGTGTCGTGCCATATCACAGCGGTATGCGTTTAGGCATTTTTCACCCATTAAAAAAGCGCTTACATATTCCGTCACAAGTTCGATAATAGAGCCTTCTAGGATTATTGGTAGAGCGGAACATGAGTACTAAGCATAGTTTTGGTTTTTCCCATATTCATTTTTAGGCACAATTGTTGAGAAGGTCTGTTAAGGTCTTGGAGCATTATATTCAGGTCTGTAAGCGATTCTGCCATGAGAACTATATCATTGGTAGTACGAATAGAAAAACTCCCAGACTTGTGACCGAGTTGTACACCTGAGCTATTATTTAAATATGATTTGTGGGAACAATGTGGCTGGGTATGTTTAATTTTAAACAAAAACCACTAAATAAATAAAAAAAAACAAAGCAATAAAAAATATCTTTAAATACTCGTTTGAAAATTTTGTTCAACAGGTTTACGTATCTCACAAGTCAACTCGGCACAATTTTTATGAAGCACTTCGAAAATGGGTTTATTGTGCCTTTAAAACTGGTTATTATTATTTTATAAATGATGTGTCTGTTTTACTGTGTGTTCGTGTTTGGGATTAGCAGGCTATTGTTACATGTGTGTGTGTGTACATCGGTATACGAGTATATGTACTGTGTGTTAGACACCCGGCCACTGTGGACCATGTTATGGATGGCAGCGATTGATTTATGTGTTCAATTTTGTGGGTCATATTATAGTATCGGCATTACTCTACTGATGTATAGCGCCGACATAATGATAGCGTCACTTCATCTCTTCCTGTGGATGATGTGAGAACCAGATAAGGGACGTACCAGGATAATGGGCAGCCACCTTATTCTGTTATACGATTAAAATCTACTGCAATCTCTAAAATGTAAGCGTTTAGATTATGGCAAATTCCTCCTTTTTAAGGTGGGAGGTCTATGTCCACCATGGACTTTAATCGGCTGATGATGATTATTGCAATGCTCAACGAGACAACGTCAACCAAATTTTAATGTCCTCATAAGTATATCTATCCCTGTTAAAAGAATCAACTGCATCGAATTATCGCCCAGTAGTGGGGCTCCGTATTTAAACAGGTCTTCCGCATTTGTACCGAACTTGCTTCCTTCCGAACAGTTACTAAGAATCAATGCAGATTGAAGAGCGAGAATTTGTAGAATTTCATTACAGGCGTAACCCAAACTCACTGATCAGTCCAAGACAAAATTTACATATTATGTTGTATAAAAAAGTTAGCGACTTAATGGAATATTTTAAATATGAAAATTCTTATAACTACAGCTTATGATAATGTTCAGATTAAAGATTTTAGAATTGAATTGTATAGCTCTTGCAAATGAAACAGTTAATTTCTTTATCTTGAGCTGTTGTAGTTTTATGCGGCCGATCTTAGAATTTGATATTAGAATATTAAATTCTAAGATCGACGAAAGCTTAGAAAATCGGTTTAGAAGCGGCCGAAGTTGATTTGTGATTCGTGTAGGCATAAAACATCTTTTTTCGGAAACCTTCGCTCGCTGTAAATTCCCCGTACGTTTGGTCGTTATGGGATATCGCTACGTTTCGCTATCTGGATTAATTGCGATCGAACGGTTCTTGCAAATTACATAATCATCCATCAGTAGTTGGACAGACAGACCAGATAATCGCTAGAGAATAGGTACTAGTTTTGTAGTAATAACTATTTAAGAAAAAGTGTTAGAATCGCAAAATAAATTGGTATCCCTGCCTTCAACTACCTGGGAAAAATCAGCTTCTAACCAGTTAAAATTGCTATTGGTCACCCAAAGTTTACAAAATACGAGGTAATATTATAGCGATGGTTCTACAATAACGTGAGCTGGCGCAGCTACGATTGGAACAATCAGCTTGTGAGTCGCGTCGCACGTGAATAGTTGCGTGCTTATTCAGTTTTGTTCGTTATTAAATGTGATTTGATTGCCGTAATCTGTGAAAATAATATCTATTGTTAAGTGCGTTGAATATATGGGTTCTACCGTTTCAAGTGAAGTAAGTATTATATTTTTCGAAATATAAGTAGAAGGTTTGGAAGAAAATACCCAAAGGAACCTTACTTTGACCAAATTAACGATTAACATAGTGTATGAATGGATATATGATTATGGATGAGGCGAAAGCGGTATTTCAGAATCGTATTTTGCAGAAAATTGTACATGTCGCATCCTCTAGTTTCAAACTGCATTAATTCAATTTTTGAATTTAAATATACATCTTTTTTATACCTTTTACCGGTAACAGGAGTAAGTTCATTCAGGAATAATGACTTCGAACGCCATCCAGGAAACACCAGCAGTAACGTAATTGCTACAGTTCTTAAGTCAGGGATCAGGAAATGCGGCTACCTCTGTAGTTGATAATTTTGAGTTGAATCAATTTTGATCTAGGGTTGCGAATGTTCAAATAAAATAAAGAAAGCACATTAAGCAAACAAATGTAGATTATCGGTTCTTCACTTCATATTATCTGTAGTTTAATACAGGGAGGATTTAGGTACCTAAGAGAATAATGAACGCGCAGCACAAAAGACTCCACTAGAATGCCTACTTAAGACAATATAACCCTTGACGTTATCTCTTTAACCCGATGAACTCCCCTTTTGTGACTATCCAGGCTGAAGCTCGAACTTCCCCCGATGTGCTCCGTGCTAGTCGCTCCACCCTCTTAGTATTTAAGGCAAGGCTGCAGTGCAGTTTGCACTCACCATTGCAGCATTGTCGTCCGGCGACGCTGTAAAGGCTTTTGTAAAGGCATTCTTCAACAGCAATTTTCTATTAAGAAAGTAACACTAAAGCGCAATCACACCAGGAAAACATTTTTGGCCATATAAACACATCAACACGGTCTAAGGATATTTTTAAAAATGCGAATTACTATTAATGTGTTAATAATTTTATATGACATCTATATATTAAAAGAAACGTTATTTAATACTCTACCATTTTTTAAAATAAACGTTTACTTAGATTACAATTTTAGGATTTTATGGAACAAAAATGAAACATAGACCGAAACCGTATTTGAATTAACTTTTATTTTGTGAGAAAAAACGAAAAAAAGAAAAATCGTTTAATTGGTGTTTATGAACTTGGAGTTAGTAGTCTGTGAAAGCGCCCATAACGGTCATAACACATCGGCAACGATTTGGCATGCTCAGAACAAGGTTGTCAATGTCTTGCTGCAGAATATTGTCCCAGGTCCTTCTGAGGTGCGAAAAAAGTTGGTCTTCTGTAGCCAAATTTTCGGGGGCTTCCCTCAGAGCTTTTCTTTGAAGCATATCCCATGCCTGCTCAATGGGATTTAGGTCTGGTGATTGCGCAGGCCATTCTAAGGCCCTAACATTATGATCCTGCAACCAAGCTACCGTTCTCGCCGTATGTGCCCGGGCATTGTCGTGCGTCCAGTACTTTTTGAGTTATTTAATTGAGTATGAAATATCCCTAGACCGTGTTGATGTGTTTATTATAATTTCGGTTTGCCGCATTCGTGAATGCACTACCCAACTTTGCAGAAAATATAAATATTTCATTTGACAGTTTTTTTTTAATTTGTCCTGCATTTATTCCTAGTTTAAATGTGTATTTGAATAATTAGAATGTGTCGTGTGGTTCACTTGTTTTTACTTATGACATAATAGTTATCCAATGTTGACATAATGGTAAGTTATGGCATGAAACTTATTTCTTTGGTACTACTGTACTATGTATTTATACGGACTGGTGATGATGAAACTTTATTTGTAAAAAATACAGGTTAAATAACACAGAAACATAAAGATGTAGTTGCCAGATACATTTTTGGAACTAGTGCTGGTATAACCAGTTTACATAGTTTTATTTCAATCTGTAGCCGTTTACTTCCATTTCCTAATTAATAGTCGTATAATAATACAGGTATAGCATGCAGTAAGTCATTCGTATGACGTCATAATGCATAGTTACTATTGTAGTTCGAGGCTGGTAGTCTTGTTTCCATCTTGTATTAGTGCGGTATTAAAAAGCCTTATCTGCGTCGACTATAAATACATAAAGGTGTTTGCAATTAGTGATTAGTGAAAATGTGGGAGCGTGCTGAAAATAAGGTGGGATTTAACAATGAATTGTTAATTGTGGGATTTATTATTAAATGCTGTTTTATTGTCATGTGTTATTTTACAAGGTTTTGAGTTCTTGTTGTTTAATGGTGGTTAAGAAGTGTGTTTGTTTTTTATATGAGTCGTTCTTGCGGTTTTTTCAAACGAAAACATGGTATATTTATTTATTACTAGCTTTTGCTCGCGGCTCCGCCCGCGTAAATGTCTTAAAAAATGATTTATATAAAAAACTTTAACCACTATTACGGCAAACACTAAGCGGCGACTACTAAAACAGGGATTAAGCTGTATCTTCAATTCTACTGGGCCGATTTTGATGAAACGTACCCTTTGAGGTCTAGGAGTCTATTGACAGCAATTAGAAACAATTGCCATATTAAAAAATGTTTAGGGTATACGTAATTACGTTTTTGTTTGGCTCATAATTTTGTGTCCATATGGACACGCTAGGCAGTACTGGGTTAAGGTAGATGGCGCACATAATAAAATAATAAATAATACGGGGAAGTCGTTAAGGGGTTAAAATAGGAATTTTATTTAATATCAATTAACCATATCCACGGGACTTACCCTTCATTGCTGCACTGTTGGCGACACTCGTGCTCATGATTGCAGGTTGGTGGCGGGCTTGGCGTCGTCACTCGTTCTCATCATAATCGAGTTCGCCACGTTCATATTCGGCCTCACAATGTTCTCTCCTTCTGTCTGCTTGCTCTGTATCCTTTATTAATATACTTTTGTTGCATGCTTTTGTCTCGCTTTTTTAATTTTATCACACACTGTACCCATGGCTCTGTTCTCTTAGACCATTTGCCGACTCGGAAACCTCGGAAATATTTTTTTTATGGATGAAATAAAAAAATATTGCGTGTATTTATGTACGCGCGTTAGAAATTATAATTCTTTAGCGTAAGTATATGTATATGTGTTTAAGTGTAGATAAAACTGACAGCTGACTGCCTCACATATGCACGTTGGCGGCTAACTTCACGACTAACTTCACAATGTGAATTTTTCGTTACATGGTGCGCGCGTATCGTCAAAATTCACTGTCATCACTTTGTCCTACCGTTCCTAAAGAAAACTTTCAAAATGTCTAAATGAAAGCAGGCGTCGTCATAGGGATTTGATGGCATTTGACGGCAGATAGCAATCCATAGACATTTTTATTCATAATATTTTGTTACTGATATCCAATATACAGATCAGGGAGTACTTAGTCTTAGCTTATCCGGCAAATAGACTCGAGTATACGGGTAAGCGACCCCGGCCCCCCGAGCTACTACTGTCTCTTCCTACTCCTTCCGACATAGTAGTA
>WUAW01012564.1:22125-35712 GCA_017165845.1 Thaumetopoea pityocampa | reverse complement strand
ACGTTTACTTAAAATTCATAACATTCGAATTCGCGCGCCTTTATCGGTTATTATAACGTTACAGTGCGCGCGCGCTCTATCCACCGACTGCCACGCGACCACAGTAAATTAATACTAAGGGGCGCGACTAGCGATCCTAACGTCTAAGGCAGACATCAATGATGCCTTTGAACGATCCAACATATGCGTAAGAACTTTGGCGAAATACGTGAGGAATGCGGGCGCGGGCGGGTGATTTCCCCCACGCCCGCACTCGCGTTTGTATCAAGCAAAAGGCAGTGCCTCGAGTATTAACCGATCAAAAAAAGGAGGCCTCAAGCGTATTACGAAATTTGGGTAATATAGTATTTTTTACCTGTAAAGTATTAACATGCTTTCATCTCTCGAATGCAACTAGGAGAAATTAAATTGTCACATTTTTTCAGTCTTAAGTAATTAGGGCGTACTATTTTGGTTGCGTAATAGGATTGCTGATGATAGATAACCGTTGATAAATAGTCTTACTTGCGTTTTCATTCATGCTGTGGATTATATTATGTTTTGAAGTTTTCTATTCTCGTTTTTGATAGTTAAATATGGAAAACTATACGTGTAAAGATTGTAAGGGAAATGTTTGTTTGATTGATTGCGACATTTTAAGATGATGTAATAAAAAAATATTTATTAAAGGACAGGCGTGTTGATCTTATTTATAAATAAAATAAAATACTTATTTAACTATTTGTTAATATTTGCAACGTACACATTTCCTAATTATGATTTTTTTGTACGTCATTTAGGTAAAATTTCTACAAGGCCTTACCTTACAATTTTTACACAATTTCTTCGTAATTATTTTTTATTTATTCTGCACGAACGAAGACCCGGTGGAGACGTCACGACGGCCTCTATAAGGCCCACCTCGTATATCCAGTAACTGACTTGTGGTAACTATTCAATCATTTACGTGGATATTTGATGTGGCCCAAAACAGGCGTATACGACGAATCAAGCAAGTTTTACTATAAGTGATAGTATTCCGTTCTTTGTCATGGTAAATGCTACGTTTCTATTTTTTCGTTCATTATGTTTCAAAGGCTAAATAACATAGTTATACCGCGCCCGGCAATCTGCCTATTCATATTTAGGTCTATTATAGTAGTCTATTGTATGGATCTGAGACACAAATATTTTTGCAAATTGAAGTTGAACTTAATGCGAGTCCGAGACGCGCTTGGCCATTTTTTTCTGCCTACCCTGACCAAAATAGCGACTTTGAGATAGAGATTTTTTAGAGATAGAGATTTTTGGCGTGCACAGAAGTGCACGCCACTGCTTGTATTAGACGATGAATAAAATAAAGTTTAACTTCACCAGATAGCTTCGCGGCGTCATAATCCTGGTCGTCTTCAATGTTATATAACTTTTTATTTTTGTTAGATATTTGTTACAGATATGCAATTCACCTTAATACCGGAAGTGTTTACGTACTTGGATTTTTTTTATTACTAGCGTTTGCTCGGGGCTTCGCCCGCGTGAATGTTGGTTTTTTGCTACTTGGGAAATCTCGACACAATCATAGATTTATATAAAAAAAAACCTTAGAACCACTTTTACTTGACCTCTCGACTTTAGCGGCGGCTACTATAACAGGGATTAAGCTATATCTTCAATTCTACTGGTCCGATTTTGACGAAACATGCCCTATTATATAATTCGGAATAGTACCTTTAAGACTGTAATAATTTATTCAAAACATATCCGCTGGTTTTTACGCGAAGCCCGAACGAACAAACAAACAAACATCGACGGATTCAATTTCAGAAGCCCTTATTATCGATCTGCGTAGTTTATTATTAAATATCTTTGATTTTTGAAAATTTAACATTTAACAATTATATAATAGTATATAGAACTTCTTATAGAATGTGTAAGGCGGATTAAATGCCTCGGCCATTTTTCTCAAACATTAAACATGTTTGCTTTGTTATTGGCTAATATATTTTAAAAGGCAATCATTGTTACGTTAATTTCATATTTGTAAGTCATAATTAGACTACCGCGGCGTTCTATTAAGTATGTATAGATAGGTACACCTATGAGTTCAATGCGGAGAACCACTAGCGTTTGAATGGCCCACGCTAGCGCAATAGGTGACAGCTTGTTTGCCGCCCTTTGTCTACCTAGGGCACTAAACACTCCGATACCAACCTAGGCTTGCGGAGCTAATTCTACAAAGCAATATTTATTTTATATTCTACACATATTCGCTTGCTATTAAACAGCAAGACACTTGAAATTATTGTAAGTCGGTGTACTCTAAGGACATACCACGCCAAAAATTAAATATGTAGATGAAATTTTAGTAGTTATATAGATTTAAATAGTTTTAAATTATTATTAACTAGTAAATAGTCGTGCTCTAAAAGTCAGCCGATTTCTTCTCATTAGCATCCGATTGTAAATTTTACATCTTGCTCTGCATTTGAATGTTTGATCTTAATTGATGCTCTATGAAAGTGGGAATGCGATAGCGCTCACTAACTAGTAGTCAGCTGGGCAGTGGTGCCGCGACCTGGCTACAACTCCATTATTTATTTGTTGATCCTGGCGCGAAACAGAGATAATACAAGCATGAAAGCCGGCCGGCAACATAATTGTCGTAATGTAGATTCGGTAGTATTAGCGACCTCGAGCGAGGCAGAGCCCGTTTAGCACAATACCACAATTTCCTTCCAAGATCTGAGCGGCGCACTCGCCGGCGGACACCACACCGCTACATAAATACGACACTAGTGACATTTACATGTATTGTATTGGAGGTTCAGTTACGTTTCACGATCCGTTGAAAATAATACATTGGTTTTGGCACAACACGACGCTATGTACACACAAAATATTTGTCTGGACTCGGATTAGGTCGCAAACGGAAGCGTTACTCGGATGATAGTGCGTCGTGTTTACAGTTGGCGCGGCACTTTTGTGGAGCGGGCGCGCGACGCGCTCGCTCACTTCCGTAGTTGACAGTAGACTGGCGGGCCGGCGGACGTGTAGTAAAGAAAGCTGTATCGTTGCGCGCGGTGGGGAGCGGGCCTCCGCGGTGTGTGCAGCGGGCGGGCGGGGCGGGGGGAGCAGCACACCTGCAGGCGGGAGCGCCTCTTGCCGCTAGCGACGCAGCGAAGCTTCCCGCTGCTACGCAATAAACGCTCGATAAACTTTCTCATTAGGCGCGCCTAACCGTGTGACCGTAAGCTCGTCCCTGCCTGCGAATTAAACGCAATGCAATAGGACGACCTCGTGTGCGCGGGCTACAGTGTAGCGCACCACGCCAACCAGCTCAAGTACCTTAATTATTTAATAATTTAATGTGCCCACTTGTCAAGCGAGCGCTGCGTCCGCGCAGACAGAATACTGAAATTCGTTATTTGAAACATAAGATTTTTAGATTTATATTTATAAATAATAGATTGAATAAATTGGTTAATTATTAGCATTGGTAGATAATTTTATTGCGGGCAAAATTTTTATTCTAAAAAGTTTCTTAAGGTTACTTCTAAATGTTTCATAAGTTTAGTTCCCTAAAGCTTTAACGTTCTCGTTTCAAAACTCAATGTAAATTTGTTATAAATGTGACCGGTAATAAGTTTAAAATTAGTTTTAATCGCGGAACACTTTTGTAATTTGTAATTTTTTTCGAAAAAAGAAGTGTCTGGCGTATTAGCTTTTACAACAGTGAGGGACAATGAAAATATATTATCTGAAATAGCCCAGTAATTATGATACCTAGTTAATTTTAGTGCAGAGTGCGGCTGTAAGCAATTTCGGGGAGATAGTCTCTTTGTCTTCCGTCGCGGTGAATTGGTTTTGAGCTGTGGCCTTATTATAAGAATTGACATGGTTGTGTTTTCGTACAAACTCTCCAATATATGCATGTATCCATACTCAAAACGGCACCGTCAAAGAGACTACCCAAATTTTCACCGCATTGAAAGTCTTCTCATAGTCCACACACGCTAGGCATAATTTATATTGTCTTGCATATAATAAATTTATATTGTCTTCGAGTATATTCGAGTATGTGGTCTATGGTACTGAAGCCTTACAGAAACCGCCTTGTTCGGGAGGATGGAGGTTGTCAAACCTGCCCTCCGGACGGTTCGTAAGGACCCTCAAAAACAACTTATATATGTAGCTAAGAACCGAGGTAGGTCTGTAGCTCAACAAGAGGTGTTCTCGCTTTTCTTGGAGAACAGCTCAACTAAACATCTGCACTGTGCCAATGGCATTCTGCCTTCGGGTATGACGGTATATAAATGGATAATAATTTCTATAAAGTTTGTTGTTTGGGCAAATTTGATCCAAACTCTATGTCAAAAGTAAAATGTCTCCACATAGCCGCTTTAGGTAGTCCTCTGCGCCCTCAGTAAAAGACGTCAGGGACTATTTGCATACCAGACGCTGTAACTGTTACATGGGCGTGAAGGCTAGAGAAAGTTTATACCCTAGAATGGTTGGTCACGACAGAACTCGAGCGCCGCGCTCACCCCGCGCCGAGGTCTCACGCTGGGCGGCACGAGGATGTTGGAGCTCTTATATTTCTGTGGTCAAGTAGTTGATTTGCGCGAATATAACATTATTATACAGCAGACGCTAATTGTCTAGTTATGTACTGTAACGATGTCCACGAGTTGAGCATTTAGGTCGAACCGAATTAATTCAGTTGGCGTATTCAGGCCCTCTGCGGACTGGCACCGTGACAGAGCGTTAAGTTAATTAAGCATATGTCTGGAATGGAAGCCGTTTAAAAACAGGAGCATCATTTTATTTTTTGTTTGATTGGATTAAATTTAATCATTTTTTTATGTCATGGATATAAATGGTTATTGTCGCGCATAGACAACTACAGGTTTCGTTAGGTCATCGGTTCATATAGTCGAGGTTCGATTCATTTCATCATTTTAGAGACCCAACGTCTTCTTGCAAACTACGAGCCCCGTCAACTGCCGCTTCAGTTTATAATCCTTTGAGCCATACCGGTGACCGGTAGTCCTATGATTTTCTTGGTTGCGGACTCTATCTCACAGGGGAACGCTGGCCATGCTATTTTCATTCAAACAACTAACTTTGAGTTATATCGATAACTTTTCTAATTTTAATTTTCGTCGAAACATGAAGTCTCACTGCCTTACACCGTTCCAGTTTTGGGTTCTGGTCAGGATTAGAATCCATTGACACTATAGTAAAAACAGGTCTTTGTGATAGTCCCCAGGGACAGTGTCCACTAGCCTGACGTTTATGTCGTTTACAAGGACGTAGTCGCTCAGTTATTCGAAGCGGATCGGCGATCGAGCCGATATAGGTCGGAGTGAGCCCTTCATCAGTTTAGACCTGTTCACATTCACAGTGATTTCCAATACTTCCAATCTGCCTCTCACCTATCGGTGATTGCTTTCGTTTTAACCGCATTTAAAATAGAGACAATGAAAATTTGCCTTTTGTGGACATAATCAAATAATTTCATTTTTGACAGAATCATTGGGACTTTCACTTCTGTGCGGAAGTTGCTGAAAGAAGAAGTTTATCATATAGAATAATTAATCTGTCGTTAATCTCAGTTCTTCACCGGTTTGTTGCCCTAACCTTACATCGAAACCTCCAATAATAACAACATGTGCGTTTTGGAGGCGTGCACGGCTGTAGACTCAGATTTTTATTTTGTAATCTGAGGCTGTATATCTATAGATATCCTCATTCATGAATTGAATGTTGTCATTAAATCATAATTGGTACGTATACCTGGATAATCTTCAGCGAGTAGTGTTTGATATCAGGTACCGTATCCGAAGATACGGTACCTGATCCACACACTCTTACTTTCACCGTGATGTTGATGAAGAATGTGTATAAGATAAATCCGGCCACCCACCTTGGGAATGTTGATAGCCCTCCCGGAAGTAGAGCAAGTTGCCGAATGTAAAATAAGTAAATATCTTACACAATGTTTTAAGATGATTAATAGAGTAAAATAATCCATACAGTCGTCCTTCTGCGCTCACTGAGTACGGAAAATTATACCTCAGAGGTTTGGCAGCCGCAATCCTTTGCGCGCATTTAAACGATCAACGTAATCAAGAAAGTAATACTTACTTTAAGCCTTATCACGATATTACGACGTAACTATGCGAAATACTAATCCGAAGATAAGGATTTCTTCCTACAGACCAATTATGATAACGTCCACGATAGTAAAAGGAAAATGATTTACAATGTATGCATTTATTGGCTTTTTTTCAATTTTCATTTAAACTGAAAGAATCTCTGACCTCTTTTTTTAATATCCGCTTATAGTCGATCCTTAACAGCCGGGAAGAACACGCGAAACTCCCAACTTTTGTCATATTCCTCCCACCTACTCTGCCACTGTTTGATAGTTTTTTTTAATATGCGCCTTGGAGTCTGTTCAACTCCTCGAACGCGGATTGGCGTTTCTCATGCAGCCTACCCGCACGGATTACCGGTCGCCCGATAAAATAAATTCTACTTTCGTCCTGCTGAGATATTTTGATTGACATGAAAATTGTGCCATTGTCGTGAATCCCGCCAACCCACCGATGGCCATTTATAACTATCGTAAGGAACATATGCTGATTGCAGTGGTTATCGGTAATTTTGCCATGTTTTCCAAAAACGTAACCAACATAAAGTAAAAATAATACATTAAATTAAAAAAGCAAAGTTGAATCACCCTGAACATAGGCCTGCGCTTTCGCCGCGTCGAATCGTCCTACACCCTTCGCATCCAATTTCTATTCTCATGTCGCCGCAGGGCATCAGTTCATTCGACAGGGCGTCAATCACTGCATCCCACTTTGTGAATTCGTCTGTCCCATAGACCATCGTATATGCGACACAGTATGTGGCTGGTCCACCGCCATTTCAACTTATTGATCCTTAAGGCTCTGTTGTTTATTGTGGTTCTTTGACGAATTTCACCGTTTCTGATTCTATCTATTGTTTAATAGTTATTTAACTACAAAAAGTATTTTTCCATGGCGTAAGTATATCGGTCTACATTGTAAACACCAATGTACTTAACGGAGAAGGAAAACTTCGTGAGGAAACCTGCGTGCTCACATGAGTATGTGAAGTCTACTAACCCGCACTAGGCCAGCGCGGTAGACTATGCCCTAATCCCCCTCCTGTTCACGGGGAGGTCCGTGCCCCTGTAATGGGAACGATATGGACCGGGGATGATGATGGTGGATGAAGTATATTGAACATCAAACTATCGTTCCCTTAGTGGCAGAATTCATTAAATGACCAAATCTTCCCTTTTTCCAAACTTGTTTCTGAACCAAATCTGTATTTAGTGAATATTACATTTTCTATCTCGCGATATACGCATCGTATCGATGTGCGAGTAAAAAGTGAACGTAGACCAGCTTATGCTTATAACGCTGATGTCAATAACTCATTTTGGTCAATGTTGTCAGTAATGAGTTCTGCCAATAAGGGGACGATATATTCATGCAGTTGAATTCAACAGCTCGGCGAGTTCTACGCAACCGTTGTTGTATTCACGGCAATAAATACATATATTAAACGAAATGGTGCGATGGTCTAAGAAACTGGGCCAACACGTTCGACAACAGATCAGAAATCATAACAAATTAACTTTTTTTTTAAAGAATTAAATTGGAAGAATCAGATTTCAACGGCTTAATATCAGTGATTTCTTAAAAGCAACGGTCACCAGTTGGTTTTCGTACAAGTTCGAACCTGTTTCGAACGAACCTAAAGTATAGGTAATATATTTAAACCACTACGTAGCGTAATTAGTTTATAACTATTAAAACCTATTTCATCATGTCCATGTCCCTGCTTTCTGTGTTAATGAGTCCCAGGTTCAAATCCCCGTAGGGACAAACTTTGTGTGATGAGCACAAATGTTTGTATCCGAGTCATGGACGTATTTATCTATTTATGTATTACATTTATCTATATAAGTATGTACGAGTATATTGTCGTCTAGTGTTCAAGAAGCAGTATATCTTAGGACTAGATCAACGTGTGTGAAAGTGTCTAGAATATTATGATTATTATTATTAAAGAAAATGGTTGACTAACTAATAGTTTAGGAATGTGGTATTATTGTAATGTATTGCCCTCTTCCAGTGTTCAGTATAACATATTACTCATAAGTCCAGGTCTCTTATTATGGCCGCGGGGTTTAGATGAGCGACTAGCGCTTGCCTTCATCCCAGTAGCCCCCACAATCCATTCGATGTCTATTATCATTTAGGCATCATCAGCCACTGTTTTAAATGCATTGATTTACTTCGGGGTTCTGCCTGTTTCGAACCCCAGGACCTGCGCATCGGAAATTAGATGCCAAAACTTGCCACTCATAGCAACTGAAGGCGAATATACCACTTTTATTATTTACTAACTTTTGCTCGCGGCTCTGCCCCTGTGAATGTCGCTTTTTCTGCTGCATGGGAAATACCCACACAATCATATATTTATATGCAAAGCCTTACAACCATTTTTACTTGACCTTAACGGCGGCTACTAAAAGAGGGACCAAACTGTATCTTCGATTCTACTGGAATTTTGATAGAACATGCCGCAGTATTTAAATAGGAATAGTACCTTTAAGACTCTAATATTTTAATCAAAATCTGCCCGTTGGTTTTTGCGTGAAGCCCGAACAAACAAACAAATAAACAAACACCGACGGATTTGGTTTCAGAAGCCCTTAATTAGTCGATCTGAGTAGTTTGTTGTTAAATATCTTTAATTTTTGATAATATGAGATTTAACAATTTTATAATAGTAGAAGGAATAATTAATAAGATGAATATGTTAGCTTATTTTTTTATTAAAGATTTGCAAAAGTGGATGTAACAACATAACATACCAAATATATCATCATCATCATCATTTTAGCCCATAGCTGTCCACTGCTGAACATAGGCCTCTCCAATCGAATTCCAGCGCGACCGGTCCATAGCCACCTGCATCCAGAGAGACTCAGCGATCCTCACCATGTCATTGGTCCATCTCGTAGGTGGCCGTCCCACACTGCGCTTGCTAGTACGTGGTCTCCATTCAAGGACTTTTTTGCCCCATCGGCCATCCGATTTTCGCGCTATGTGGTCTGCCCATTGCCACTTCAGCTACAAAATATCATTACACTTGAATATAATGCAGTTGGAACAGCCTCCCAGACGCGCGCGCGGCGCCGGCGCGCACGTGACTAGTTAGCGCTCGGCGCTTCAAGCGGTACTTAGCTGAAGTCGTTAGCTATTTTTAAATCTGTACTTACTTTAGAAATAATAATAGATCTACATGAGATGGAATAAATATACAAATTTCTCACTATTTAACAAGAAATAAACTTTTTGCTATCTTTGACCGATGCGTTAAAAATATTGAGATCATTACAAACGCCATTGTAAGTCGAGCACCGACGATTTAAAGGCAAATGTTGGGCGTAGTTTGTATATTATTGTTCGTGTATTAATTAACTGTCGGGCAGTGATATTACGTACACATGGCCATTATTTTATTTTATAGCAGATCCTATCTGTATACTACTAAGCATAGTTTGGTTAATCAATGAGTCTATTTTTATATGTACTTTGCAACTACGGTTTAAGGTCACCGATGTTTTTATTATTTTAACATCTGACAGTGATGCGAGAACGCCCGCGGAGTGACACGTCTGATTGATTTTAATTGGCTTCACGACCAAACCCGTAATATTATTTAAACACGAGAGTGTCGTCCCGGCGAGACGACTCGATTGCGAGAAATTAATTCGGTAACTTACCCGCCGGTATTCCCGTCTTCATTGGCGTACTTGTAGTCTGATTTGATATTTAAATAGCTAATTAATTACATCTGAATCAAATTTCACAAATTGTATCTTGTTTTATTTCGTAAGTCGTAAGCGGGAATAAAATCATTTAGCACGCATTGTTTGTGCCTTATTAACATTTTGAGATCCCATTGCGGGTTGTTAAAACTAAACCGCGCGAAACGAACCTTTTTGTGGAAAAGGAAAAAAAAACACAAAAGTTCCAGCCAGCTGCGCTCGAGCATCCTGTCGACCTCACTACGGTTTTTTTTACCTCCATTGATTACGACGACATACGGCCGTCCTTTGACGTCGAAGTGCGCTGCACTGCGAGGAAAAGAGAGGACACATTGTGAGTGGTTTCCTCGTCGAGGTAATACGTGTATAACGGGTCGGCAGTCTGTCGCTAAGCGCCGCGCCGTACTCCACGGTAGGTACGTTTTGTTGTAAAACTTGTTGGTTTTTACTCAAGTGCGAAGGCGCCGGGCGCCAGGCCTGAGCGAGACGCCTGCTTGTTCATTTCATAGTCATGGTTATGACGTAACAACATAAAGTTTGGGCTCCGGGCGGATCCGATAATATTAACAATTATGACTTATGACCAATTGAACGATCAGGAAATAATTGAGAGAGCATCAATCAAGTCATCTGTTTTCAAAAAATTCTGAAGTGTTTAATATATATTATCTATATTATATCAAAGAAAAACAGAGGCTCTATGGGAAAAACGACAACGATACATTCGAAACGACACGACATCGGAACCGACCCCGTCCTAACACATGTTTGAATTCTCTATCGTTTATCGCATCCACAAACTAAATATTATGTTTATTTTACGATGTTCGGGGTGCACGATTCTAAGTGAATAGCTTGTAAAAAATAAATATTCTCTATGGCTTCACTGTTACAAGTGTCAAAAGTCGTACAGGGCGGCGCACAGGGTGCGATTTGAGCTCAATTTTGACCACCCTCTTTTTGTTTCTAGTCTATGCACAATATACTGATCACTATATACTGATAAAGATACGTATGAAACCCCAGGAGGACACCTTGTTTAATTCTCAAAACATATTTTTGCAAATAAGCAATTTATGCAAATGACACTTAAAAGTGCTATTTAATTTTATAGTTCTTAAAGTAGTTTTCTTAGCTTTTAAAACATTATTATTTGTAAAAGAAAGTATCGTTACTAGATAAGCAAACAAAAAAAATTTTTTTCCTGACTTTTTTTTTCAACGATGCTGCAATATTGGCGTTATTTTCTTTTATGTGTTAAGAACATGTCTGTCTGTCTACCCACACTACTTCAAATTTTCAATAACTTGTAAAGTTTCGGATTTATGGCATTTCTAAGTTTTTTTCGATGTCTATAAAAATAGGGTTGTCACATTTGAGAAAAAATAGGTCTATGTATTCTATCCCATATTTTACTGTGTGAAGCTCACATAATAATAGGATCACACTATTTCTTTTTGTGGTCGCCATGAGAACCGTCCGAGGGATGCACCAGGACAACGAGCAGCAGGATAACCTGTTAGGTATTCAGTCAAAATCTATTCGGATTTCGATGACGCCTTCGATGAGACCACCTTCCAGTAGTCAATTTCAGAGGCTGATGACGATGAAAACGTTTATGTGGGTGTCCAATTAAATTTAAATAACGTATGTAAGTGTAAGACGTAAAGATTTTCATTCATTATTATAAGAATGAAAAAGGGCTTCATCTGTGCAAATAATTACATCCGCTATTCCTTAATAACGGGCTCTGATATAGTCATTAACTCTGCTGCTGGTGTCAAAAGGGAAAACCTTTGTACTAATAGATATTCCTAGGCGGATTTCTTGCAGAAAATTCGAAATAAAGGGGTGTGAAGTTCGAGAGCACAGCGAAACGGGTCAAGAATAGTTCTTTGATATATCGCTCATCCAATAGAACAATGACGTAATTACATTTTTTTGCAATTTATCAGAAGAAGCGTTTCAGTTTAAAATTGGATTATACCCATTTTGTAAATCATATCAATTATCATGATTTTTCATAATTTATTTACAGATTATTATTAATAATTTGAGCATTCTCGAAGAAAATCCATATTAAACAACAAATTATCCCAATTAAACACAAAATAAAATTTTAACTTTTTTGCAATTACGTCGTTAACCTATTGGATGAGCGATATATTTCTTGTATAAAGCTCTGGATCATATCACCGTAATTTATTCTTCGATTCATATGTTGGCTAGGACGGCACTCCCACAGTAGAGCTCAATAAACTCGCCGACACCGCTGACCGAATTTGAGGTAAAATCTCCCTCCCGTTGTGCGGCGCGACCATCGCGAGTGGAGTTTGCGCATATAATTATATATGCGCAAACTCCACTAGTAGTGTAGTGTAGTTTAAGTAGTAAGTTTTGCAAATTATTTTATTGTAATTTAGTGCAGAAAGCGTAGTTAAACTTATTTTAAGGTTTACACTTTTATACTTTCTAATTTAACACGTATATTGTAAGATATTATGGCTGTTCATCGCCATAATAAAACAAAACATCATGCATTCGTTTTAGTTCTAATTTTATCACTCACTTTTACAATTAGTTACAATTATTGTGCAAACTAGCAGTTTCCAGTGTAGGGTTGCTAATTTTTTCGACCTCAAGGGACCAATGATCAGGAAGTTCAAAAAATATGGAATTCCTATTTTTATCCGGGTCAGATTAAAAATTATTACTATTTTAATGTAATTTCTTTTTTAAAAAATTATGTTTCAAAGCATATTTTGTAACATTTTTTAATCTTTCTTTTTCATCAATACTAATTCGCTCTTGTCTGAGTTAACCTACTAGGGATTTGACCCACAGCTACTTAAATAACTGCATGTGATCGATGGAGACCGGAGATGCAATTGAGCAACGGTTCACGTCTCAGCTCGCGGCGCACAGCCGTAAACACTGTAATTCCACTTATATTTACTACAGGTGCCACTCGCAGTATAGGGCACTGCAAATACCAATTTACGCTGACGATGTACAGGTCTATATCTGTTTCAGGCCAGAAGACTAAGCTGATGCACTGACTGATCTTACTTAACAAGGTTCTCGTTAGAAAAGCAAACTGGACAAAAATAATTCCTTAGTACTTAATCCCAACGAGACAAAGTATTTGTTACTTGAAAATAAATAACCCTAATTAAGTAACCCTCTTTTCTTGACGTCGTAATGATGGGAGAAGTGATTACTCAAGTCTGTGAAGCATGAAATCTAGTCTTGGATAAGGATGCGCAGCTGAGATACGACAGGCACGTCCTAATTCGGTACGTAACTGTTTTTATTGCCTAAAAATATTTTCCAGATTGAGACCAAATCTGTCTGAAGAATTACGTAACTAGCTGGTTAAGTCTTTGGTTTTGTTCAGATTGAACTACGCCAACATGTCTACGGGTCCCAGTTCTCTGTGCGTACCAATCGCCTCACCCAATGGGTCCAAACACCAGCTCGTCCGCTTGTTTCTGCTTCGCGATACTACCTGCAGCTCAAGTCACACCCTTTTTAGATTATCAATCTGTACTTAAAATAAAATCTAGACGTAAATTTCATTCAGAATTTCTCCTTTTCGGGATCATTAAATACAAGCAGCTGGCGTAATTGTAAATTAAACTTGGTCGCTAGTAAGGGAAGTTAGAAAAGCGTATCTTGGAACCCCGATTGGCCGCCGCCCCGTCGGTCGGCCCAGATACCGCTGGAAG